>JASAMW010005922.1:0-15767 GCA_030247985.1 Epsilonema sp. ZAB3_2 | reverse complement strand
TGTTGCCTTGCCATCAAGATAACCATAATCATGTGTACATACGGTAGGATACGATATTCTTCCGACTCAACTTTGATTTGAGCAGCTTCTGTGTTGCTGCTACAAACAAGCGGTACGTATTCATGCACACTGTACAAACCACACGAAGATTGTGCGTGTACATAGGCCTACTTGTAGTTGAAGATAGGCCCAAACATTACCCACTTTATTTTAATCCCAATTGGTAGAAATGTCAAGATTTTCACATACTAGTTCTCAAGAGTGTGTATGCGTATCACTGATGATCTACCCTCTTTGTAGAAGAGACATCTCTTTGCATGTCCAAAGAGGCATGGGCAGTCCTGTGCAAACCGGTCGCAAGGTGGTTCTCCACTCAAACACATCGAATTCAACTGTTGAATGCATGTACTATGTGCGCAATCAATCCAGGAAAACCGGTGGCACCACTTGCTGATTCTGCACCAGCAGGCCTTTGCACTGATCTCAAATGGACCGTAAGAATCGCAACCACAATGACTGCGCTGACAAGGTAATGGGTACCACATGCGGAAGCGCCCCTCGCGCTCAGTCATGTCTACTTTCCCCTCTTTAACAATAGATAGTAAATAATGACAACGCCGATTGGCCTGAAAACGCCTATCTAAGAGTACTGCTTTCTTCAGCTTGGCGCCATCCCTATCCTGTTGGCCCTCGATCTCCAAGTGAACAATGCCGATTGCTGTGAAGGCACAAGTGACCACAGGATTAGAAGTGCCTCTGCCATTGATTAGTTTTTGCTTTTGATGCTCAAGAAGGTTCTCGCCAATAATGACCCACTTGTAAGTGAATTTGCTTGACAAACATCTGTTAGGCCGCCAATACTCTGTAAGCAAAAGCAAACTTTGAAGGTTTTTAGTATGGGTTAGTCAGTCGTTCCTCAGTCCATACATCCATACATACAACAAGCAGTCAGTCCGTAATTACGACTCCATTAGTATCAGAAACTTTGAGTGAGTGAGTCCTCATAGTCACAAGAACTGGGCGCTCACCCACAATGACTAGCGTGACATCGTATTGATACAGTACATACAGTATGTATTGTATCCCTCTACATAGTACATACAGAGTTGGCAGTTACATTCATGATGAGGAAATTTGGGCGAAAATCGATATCGTGTCGGCCATCGTCCAGCGCTTGCATATTCTCGCTACTACGCTGCTGCTAAACTTTTGGTTACTGATCTTTTCCACAGATCACGCATTAGTGCGCACACATACAGTACGTACGTATGCACATGCAGGTTAAAATCGTGCATACAACAGTACCTAATCTATGACCTCGCAAAACTGACCATGACCATGAATAGAAAGGCGACTACTAAGTTTCACACGGAGTCTAATCAATAAAGGTGCTCAGCTACTGCCAACTTTGCAAAGGGACACAACACGTACTTATGCAAACGATTCCTTTACTTTGTGTAAAACTGTCAATGCTACTGATCAAGAAAAAAGTTCCAAGCAATGTTGCGATGTGCATGATGCAGAAATAGGCAAAGCTACAAATTGAAGAAAGGGTAGAAAGAGAGAAGGCGAGAGAGATTAGTACCTAACCTACCTAGGTAAGGTATGTTTTGGGACTGGAAGTGACAGCAATGCAGCAGTTGGAGTTCAGAAGAGTTCTATTGCAAAAGTTCAAGCAGGCCAATAACGCCAAAACTGTAAATTGCTATTTCCTGTCAGTGAAAACATTTTAACAAAGTCAACCGTGTGATGTGTTTGACTATTGTTGACTGGGTAATAAAATCAAATCTTTTCATTGTTCTTTTGCGTGCAACTACAGTATGAACTACCTAAATAGTTTAGTACCTATACTTTGTGGTGAATAATTGAGTGAAAAACATCCAGCTTTGAATGGAACTTTCAGAACATCCCCAGCAAAAGGTCAAGAAGCAAGTGCGGTGCGGTGCATCATCATTGCAAAATTGCTCACTTCACTTGCGTGATTGGTGCTTTCATGATCAGTCATAAATGCATGCGTATGCTACAACCAGCCAGAGTCAGCCTCACCCACCTACGAAATGTGACGTCAAATGCTGAGCTGACACAACAATTAAGAGACGTTTTCTGTAAGGATTGAGAGTAGCCTGTAGTATAGGCGGAAGGGGGGTACTTTTTGTGAATCGAGATAATATGCCTATCGGATTCCCCATCAAAAACTGCATATGTAGATAAAGTTTTAGGAAAAAATTTGTTCAGGCATCATCGAGATATTCATGGGTAAAGGTGGGCAGGTCGCATTTTTGCCGTTTTTCAACGTTTTTAGCCATATTTCAGCAACCGAAGGGCTTAGAGGGCTACAATTTGGTACACACATACATCCCATAGGGACCCACGTCTGGACCAATTTTGAGCCCAATCGGCCACCTGTGTGGCGAGATATAGCGTCACAAAGTGCATTTCTGTATATTTTGCACCTGTTGCAAATTTAGTTTTTTGAATACCACGGCGCGAATACATGCCCTGCACGGGGTAAAATTTTGACAGCAAGTAGAGAAGGGTTAGGCCTAAAAACTTTAGTACTACCGCAAAAAATCTCTATAATGAGAATTGGGACTACAGTCCTCTTGAATAGTGAAAAATACAGCAAAAATTTCCCCGCCTTTTTTATTTTTCAAGATAAATGAGCAATACCACTGAAACTTTTTCCTCGTAAGTAGCCTATCTTATGTAGAATTTGATGTAGATTTCAAAAATAAAATTGTTTTTCCCAAAAAATTTAACCCTTACCCAAAATTCACAAAAATATACTACTTTTGCAAAATTATATGCTAGGGGTTAAATTTTTTGGGAAAAACAATTTTATTTTTGAAATCTACATCAAATTCTACATAAGATAGGCTACTTACGAGGAAAAGTTTCAGTGGTATTGCTCATTTATCTTGAAAAATAAAAAAGGCGGGAAAATTTTTGCTGTATTTTTCACTATTCGAGAGGACTGTAGTCCCAATTCTCATTATAGAGATTTTTTCCGGTAGTACTAAAGTTTTTAGGCCTAACCCTTCTCTACTTGCTGTCAAAATTTTACCCCGTGCAGGGCATGTATTCGCGCCGTGGTATTCAAAAAACTAAATTTGCAACAGGTGCAAAATATACAGAAATGCACTTTGTGACGCTATATCTCGCCACACAGGTGGCCGATTGGGCTCAAAATTGGTCCAGACGTGGGTCCCTATGGGATGTATGTGCGTACCAAATTGTAGCCCTCTAAGCCCTTCGGTTGCTGAAATATGGCTAAAAACGTTGAAAAACGGCAAAAATGCGACCTGCCCACCTTTACCAATGAATATCTCGATGTTGCCTGAACAAATTTTTTCCTAAAACTTCATCAACATATGCAGTTTTTGATGGGGAATCCGATAGGCATATTATCTCGATTTACAAAAAGTACCCCCCCTCCTTCCACGTACTATGCAACCGCTCAGAAAACGTCTCTTAATTGCCAATAGAGAATTTAGTTGCACAGAAGATGTATGTCATTTCCAACTCAACTTCACATGCACAATGTAGGTAGTATGTAGGTCTATATGCTTGTTTCACAATATTCAAAAGTGTGCAGTTCACACACATCATGAGCAATATCACGCCCACAACATGACACACATTCTGCACCAAGTACAAAACTAGCACATTCACAATGATTGACATCACAGATAGTTTTATGGCTCCAAATATGTCCTCTCCAAAATCGACATTGGTTTCGTTCATCAAGTCACATACCTTTACCACAACAGTACAGAAGGGGCTGTACAAGTATGGGTCATTTATTAGCAAACATGCTCTTCTGGTACTCTGCTGCATGTTCTGTGTACTTTTGACTGGAGTACCTGGCTTCTTTAGGCAAAAACCCATCAGCGATATCAATAAGCTTTGGATTCCAAGTGAGCGAACTTACAGTACTTAATTTTCATTCACAGGCACAATTCAAGAGTGTGACATGACATCTATCTACCTATTTTCCTTCTATAATATCCCTTCAGGAGGTGGTCGATTGGAAAAAGAGCAGAATTTTCTCAAAAACTACAAGAACATTATTGCTCAAAACAACCTACCCCACAATAGAGTCAAGCGCAGTGCTATTATCAATGATAACAACACCATTGACGATGGAGATGAAGTCCTTTCAATTGATGTCATGCACATGATAATTCAAACGCCAAGGTATGATAAAGAAGATAACATCCTGACACAAGACAGTCTCCTGTTGCACCTGGATGCCATGCAGAATGTGGTCAATTTCAGCATCAAATATGAAAAGTAACAATCTAAACTAGCAGAATATTTGCAAACATAATTCATGCTAGATTTTGGAAAGCATAGCTTCCAGCGATATTCAAAAAGCACTAAACTTGCCTTTAGCAAAACATGGAAACTGTCAGATTTTTGCTACAAGCCTGACATAATTCCAAAAATTGAGTTGGATAATAAAGACAATGAGGATCTGATAAACATGATTTTGGAGAATATTCAACCTTGCATCATGATCAGTCCTTTGGACTGTTTCTGGGAAGGCGCCAAAGTCCTTGGGCCCCATCCACCACCAGAAATTCCGTATGTCTTCTCTTAAGTTCTTTGTCCTTTCTCTACCAAAAGAACAAACATGGAAATATTGTTTGAAGAATAGTTTTTATACATTTCATGCAGTTTTATTGGCACTTTTTCTTGGACAACCTCTGATCCAAAGGAACTATTCAACATACTACTAGCAGCCTTTCCTGATGAGAAAGAGTTGAGCGACATATCACAACTTCTAAATAAGGTTTGCATTGTACTACTATGTATACATAATCTAACTAGCAAATGGTTCTGGTGTTATTCTGCTCCTACACCGCCATTCTTGTTGTACTCATTTACATCCTCACGTATTCATCAGCACATAATCTTCTTCTGATATGCAGAGTGCAATGACAATATTGTCTTCTGATATTGCAGATTGGTTTGGGCAAAGCATACCAAGACCGCCCTTGTATCAACAGGAGTGATACTGGCTGTCCCATTAAGACTGCTCCCAACCACCATGCAGCTTATGCAGATGCACTGAATGGTGGTTGCCCAGGTGTAGCCAGAAATCTGATTCATTGGCCTGAGGAACTCATCATGGGTGGTATCAACAAAGTCGTGCCAGTCAATAAACCTCCCAAGTTGGTCAGTGCTGAGGCACTGCAGTCGATATTAATTCTGCGGCCAAATAGTACAAGCCAAGCTGCCCTTGATGTCTGGCAAAAAAAGTTAGCTGAGCAATTTGACAGCCATCAAAATTCTTCAAATTGGCAACTACACTCGCATGCGCTAACTTCTATTGATGATGTATTGGAACAGTTCGCAAAGTTCCAGTGGCACCTTATTGCAATAGGATACATGTTAATGGTAAGCTTCACATGATGTTTTTGCAATTGCTGACCTAATATATTTTATATGTAAGGTTACAGTGCACTTTTATCAGAAATAATTTTTGTTCCAGCTGCTCTATTCGGTAGCTAGTCTCTTTTCCTGGGAGCAGGGAGGAGTTGACTCATCTTCTGGTCTGGGGGCTGTTGGAGTGGTTGTGGTCACCCTGGCATCCCTGAGTGGTTTAGGATTTTGCAACTACTTTGGTCTGGCTTACAATCCTGCAACCACTCAAATCCTTCCATTTATCACCCTTGGATTGGGTGTGGATGACATGTTCTTGCTTGTCCACAAATACAAAACACTAGTTCACCGAGCAGTGGCATGCTGCACAGTGCAACCTGAAAAAATTATTGGAGAGCTCATGATGCAAGCAGGTTTCAGCATTCTGAGCACTTCAATCTGTAACATTTTCGCATTTCTGGCTGCAAGTTTGGTCTCAGTTCCTGCAATGAAGGATTTTAGCTTACAGGTTAACTTCAGCTATCAACAATCAACAGTACTGGCTGGCTCAAGCATATTTTTTAAACTTAATTCACTAGCTCACCCTAGCTTCTCCTTCAGGTTGCAATTTTGCTCAGTCTTAATCTCCTTACAATGTTCATCATGTACCCTGCAATAATAGCCTTTGATCTCTGTCGAAGATGTTCAAATCGTGTTGACATTATCTGCTGCCTAAATGAAGCAGCACATGATTCCTTTACAAGAACACCATCTGTCAACCAATTTAGTGCTGATGATGGAAAAACTGCAACACTTCCTGGGACAGTAGCTGAAAGGCCATCACTTATGAGAACTGATTCTATCATGAGCAGAAAGTCATCAGTGCTGCACAATTACATACAGAAAGTCTATGCACCTTTTCTGAACACTGGACCTGTAAAGGTATGTGAATGTTTGAAAGCCAGAAACTTCTTAATTGGGTAGGAAACCCACATTATGGCCATAATATTTTGTTGACTGTGCAGGTTGGGGTTCTGCTGGGATTTGCCTTTCTTCTCTCAGCATCAATTTATGGAATGACTACCTTAGTCCTGGGCTTAGAGCTGACTGATATTCTACCACAGGGAACTCCAGTCTATGATTTTGTCAAAGCTAGAGACCAATACTTCAGTTTCTATCCCATGCAAGTGATAATACAAGGTCCAGTTGATGTATCAAACAAACAGGACTTGCTGATGGAACTTCACACCAGAATGCAGGCATCAAAATTTGTGTTGAGTACAAAGAAAGGTATGACATCTGGTCTTTCCAATGGCTAAACTGTTCTAGGTTGGGTATACACTGATTCCAATGGTTTGTGTGTTTGAATGAAAACCATTACACAACCTGATGTTGCAGGTAGTTTTGGAGAAGCCAACTGGTACACAACAATGAAGCAGTACTTGACTGATCTACAGTCAAAATATATTAATGAAACGCAATTTGAAAGTATTACAAAGCACTCCAGTGGTGAAGCAAAACTTGCTCACATACTGATCCACAACAGTGGACCAGGAATCAATATTTCCAGGGTAAGGATTTTTCTGAACAATTCAGTATAGACAACATAGTAATGCGACTATTGTAGCACAGTGCTGAGAAAATTTCCCAACTGTAGCTTTCAAGTAATGGTTCTCTCCTTATCAATGAGAGAACAGGACTGATCAATACTGAAGGATTTTACAAGTACCTCACTGTCTGGTCAGAAAAGGACACAATAGGAGTAGAAATTGCCCAAGGTTTCCTCTACCCATCACCTCCACCTCTCCAACTGGACCTTGCATCAGAGTGGAATAACAGCAGTAAGCTTGCATGGAAGAGCAAGCATAAACTGGTTTTATGTTTACGACACACCTAATGCACTGTTGTAGATGTCATTATTCCTGAATCAAAAATGCCAACAAAGAGTCAGTTTCAATACTTTGTCAATGGTCTTGTAGACACACCAACCACTGTGAAAATGATCATGGTATGCAACACTGCAATATTATTAGTTTCTGCCCAATTAGCAATATTACTTTTGATGCTTGCAGGAAATTCGCACCATCTGTGATGATATTACAAAGAGGGGGTTACCTGCCTTTCCTACCGGAGTTCCATTTGATTTTTGGGAAGTTTATCTGACCCTAGTCAAAAACACACTGATCAGCATTGCCATCATTACTGGAAGTGTCTTTGTTGTCCTATCTCTAATGCTCTGGTCTCCTAAGATGGCTCTCATTACAGTTTTTGTGCTCCTAATGATTGTCATTGAGCTATCTGGCTTCATGGGTTTAGTTGGATTGAAACTAAATCCTATTTCTGTTGTCAATTTGATTGCATCAGGTAGCATATCTCTCTGACTCATTGATACAGAGACACCAACATTACAGAGCATGTATGAAAAAAAACTATTTTGTTTCAACATTTCAGAGCATGTATGAAAAAACTATTTTGTTTCAGTGGGCATTGGTGTTGAGTTCACTGTCCATTTGTGCATCGCTTTCCTCCATGCAGGTCATAATCTAGAGGTCCAGACAGATTCATCTGCTGTAGCAGTACGAGCTATGCAAATGGCACAAAGCTTGGAGGATGTCTTTGAGCCAGTGTTGCATGGGGGAATCAGCACTTTGCTGGGTGTGGTCATGTTGGCATTTTCTGGTTTCGATTTTATCTTCAAGTAAGCATCAACCTGTGGAATGAAGCCATGCATGTAGCTTACTGTAGTAAAATAGCATTGGAAAATTACTGGTGTGGCCTGGGAATGCCCATAAATTCCAGATGAAACACCTTCCACAACATTACAAATCTCATCACTTTCTAGTTTTCAAGTTTTTTCCAATTTTTCAGATATTTCTTTCTGATCATGCTTGTAATGGTGATTCTGGGCCTGTTCAATGGTCTCTTGCTACTCCCAGTAATACTTTCCCTGATTGGTCCTAGGAATACCTCTGCACCTGCAATAAGCTCCAAGTCCAAGCCTTGCTTGGCCTTGGAGAGTGAACTAACTTTTCAAACAACCTCAAAACGCCTTTCTGATAATACAACATATGATATTTGAGCAATTTTCAATAATTATCACATTTTTTTGGAAACAAACAAGGAGATTGTTTAGTGTTGCCCAGTCAAAACATTTGTTTATGTCACACAAAATAAAATGCTGCTTCTGCCCTTTTTGTTGTCATTTTTGAGCTGCCTTCACTGTGAGTGGTTGATTCTGGTTTTGCTCTGCTTCTTTTGGCATAGCAACAATGACATTGGGAAGGATTATCCACTGTCCTGTGACTGAAACCCTGCAAAAAATTCTCTACAAATATGGCTGCTGTCTGTATCACTATTCCACTCCAGTTTTGTTCTGTGTTTTGTTCTCAATGTCTGTGCTTGTGACTGGTGTGATTATTTTTCCTGGAACCAGTACTGACATCAACAAACTTTGGGTACCAGGTAAGCATTTATTCAATCAAAACCATATGTACAGTAGTATCATATCTTATAAAGTGGCCAATATTTCTAGATGGCCATGCCCGAATTGATTTCACTATTTCAGAAGGTGGGAGGCTGGAAGAAGAAACAGAATTTGTTGAGCACATAAAGTCAGTGGCCAAAGAAGCAGACATGCTTGACATACAAAATCAACAAGTTCTCATTCAGACACTGCCCAGCATGGAGCAAGGAAGAGAAAGCATTCTTACCAAGGAACACCTGCTTCTGCATTTAGATATTCTGCTAGAAATGGTGCAAGTGAACATCAGCTACCATGGGTAAAAGAAAAATAGTGTAACACTGGAAAACTCAGGACATTAAGAGTCGTAATGCAGTAGTATTAAAATATTTGTTTTTATGCATAGGAAGAATTGGAGCTTCTCCGATTTTTGCTACCAGTCCAGGGTGATACCACCTATGAAGGGACCAGAGGCACTAAAGGATATTATAAGAATGTTCAATGAAATTCAAGATGCAACAATTCCTTGTGCCATGATAAGCCCTTTGGATTGCTTCTGGGAAGGATCTAAGTTGTTGGGACCACATCCACCACCTCAACTGCAACTACCGTATGATCTTATTGAAAAAAAATGCAAATGTTGGTGTGAGTTTTGTTTAAACCTGTAAAGTAATTTTAGAGCGCCAATAGAAGGATTCCCAAATCCATTCACTTGGAAAAAATATGACCCTGAAAAGGCTAGCAATTATAGCCTGCAACTTATTGGAGTACTTGGGCCAGATGCTGAGCAGCTAGTCAAAAATGTGATTGAATTGCAGCACAAGGTATGCATGTAATAAATACCTACACCGCATTTAAAAATGACACTGCTGTTTAAGTAAAAGACACAAACATCAGGAGAGTAACCCTGAAACACCCCACACATGTAGTTTTGATTTTGCTCATAATCTCCTACCCTATGTGCTCACAGACAGAGAAAACTTTGGTGCAGACTTTACACCCTGTCCAACCAAATTTTTAATTTTTACCTTACTGCTAACAAACAGATTATCACAACCAGGCTTGCTTCTTGCTCTCATCTATAGGTTGGCATGGGTAGAGGATATCAAGATCGACCCTGCGTCAACAACTTAGACTCTGACTGTCCAGACTTAGCCCCTATTGTGTCATGTTTATCTGATGGGATCAATGGTGGATGCCCTGGAATTGCTAAGAAAATCTTGTACTGGCCAGAGGCACTTATCCTTGGTGGGCGCAGAACCACCAAACCTCATGGATATGGCAAGTTGGCTAGTGCTGAGGCACTTCAGTCAATTCTAATATTGAGAGAAAATGTGGATAAAGAGGCAAGAAGTCTCTGGCAAAAACAATTGGAAGAGTTGGTCAAGAATCATCCTGGTTCAATGACCAAGGCTGGAAAGAAGAGCAGACAGTTGCATTCTTTCTCACAAGAGTCAATACAGACGATTTTGGAGAAATTTTCAGACTTCAAAGTTCACTTGCTCCTTATTGGATACACACTTATGGTACCAAATCTTCAGTAATATTCAAAAAATACAGTCATGTACTTTCATTACAAAACATAATGTGCCAAAGTTATTCTGCTTGGAAAAAATGCCACAATTCTCTTTTCAGCTTCTTTATGCCACTTTGAGCCTATTTTCTCGCAAACAAGGTGGGGTTGCTTCCTGCTCAGGCCTTGGTCTGGTTGGAGTTCTTCTGGTGACCCTTGCATCTCTAAGTGGACTTGGCTTCTGTGCTTTGTGTGGACTCCAGTTTAACCCAGCAACAACTCAGATTGTACCATTTCTCAGTTTGGGCTTAGGAGTAGATGACATGTTCCTAATGGTTCACCACTACCGTGCAGTGGTGAGGAGAACTTCTCTAACCTCTCTGAAGAAGCAAATTGATGAGCGCATAATTGGAACTACAATGCAGGAGGCAGGCTTCAGTGTCCTAAGCACTTCACTCTGCAACATCATAGCATTCATGGCAGCTAGCTTTGTATCAGTTGCTGCAATGAGGGATTTTTGTTTCCAGGTCTCTGTCACAAAGTCTTATGTGATGCAGTACACTCAATTACATTTAGTTGCTTCCTATTTCAAAGCAGTTGCCATTATTTTACAGTCTATCAGTTTTAGGTTGCAACTCTCCTTTCCTTCAATTTGGTCATCATGTTCACAGTATTTCCCAACTTAATAGTGCTGGACTTGCGTCGTCGATGTGCAAAGAGGGTTGATATCTTCTGCTGCATCAAAAGAAAGAAGAAGCTAGCAGCTACCCCCCTGACAACTGATGTTACTAGTCTCTCAACACAGTCTTCAGCTGCATCAACAAATGGGCATCTTGTCAACAAAAATGCAGGCATGACTAAAGAAAGGAATGCAGTGTCTACCCCAAGAGGGAGAGCACCTGATGAGATATGGACTTTGAAGAGATGGGTCAAGTCAGTGTACGGTCCATTTTTGAACAGCTGGCCAGGCAGGGTAACCAAATCAAGACATTCTTGTGTATCCATAGATGATGATGCATGTTTCTACAGTACTTAAGTCAATTTCATCCAAACAATATTATTGCCAAATTTTTGTGATTTTGCCCTAAAAATTTTCAGATAGGAGTTTTCGTTTTGTTCATATCACTGTTTGGGTTGTCAATTTATGGCCTCCAAATAGCAGTACTGGGCCTGGAACTGACAGATTTGATCCCACATGGCACAAGCTTCTATGACTTTGTGAAAGCTCAATCTCAGTACTTCAGCTTTTATTACATGGCCATAGTACTGAAAGGACCAATGGACCTTGCCCACAAACAAAAACTAATGACTGATCTTCATGAGAGAATGCATCTGTCGAGATTTGTCATTTCAGACAACAAGGGTATGCATGAGTGTTGATTCAAACAAACACCATGTTAGGGGCAGAGACCATTACAGGGTTTTCAGCCTCGACGCCAACCAAGATGATTATCCTATCTCCACCCCAATGAACCAAATAAATTCATATTTTGTACCAACACTGGAAGATTTACCAAAATTTTGTGACAAAATTTGAGCTGCATATTCATTCATGAATTTTAGACTCGACTTATTCTGACTAATTTACCAATGTCCTCAATATTACGTAGATAATGTAGGCGCTGTGTCGCATTTTCCTAGCATTCTGAAGTGTATGCCTGTACAATTCCTGTAGTAGAGCGACTACAGCGCTCAAATTTGGTCACAAGTTTTGGTATTCTTTGGGTGTACCATTGCAAATTTTGTCCTGTGTTATTTGTTCCAACCAGTGGCCCTTTGCAGCTGCGCAGCATGGCAACTTTTTATGCATCTGTCAATCATTTTGAGCATCTGGCAAAAAGTTGCAAATCTGGCAACCCTATCGCAGAGTTGGCAACCCTATTGCAGATGTGGCAAGCATTTTTCTGCATAGATCCGGCACCCGTTTTGTGCATCTGGTAACCATTTTGCACATCATCAGGCGAAAATTCCACATGTATCAACCCTTTTGGAGTTCTGGCACCCCTTTTGCGCATCTAGCAACCTGGCAACCCTTTTACAGATCTGGCAACCTTTTATACATCTCGCGCTTTAGTCTCATGCGCACTTTTGGGCGTGACTGTTTGCAAACGCTGGTGTGAAAACCTGTGTCGTTTGGTTTCTGCGTCTCTTAGTACTAAAATATCGATTATCGATCAAAATATTGGTGATCGGCTGATCAGATCAAAAATCGAAGGCCTTGCTTGCGCCCTCGCGGGCATAATCTCTCGGAAGAGCCCTGGATGGATGCTGTACTGCAAAATTGAGTGAGTGTGAATGAATCTGCGCGCTTTTAGTACTAAAATATCGATTATCGATCGATTATTGGTGATCGGCTGACCAAATCAAAAATCGAAGGGCTTCCTGGCGCCCTTGGGCTTATAAGCTTTCGAATGAGCCATTGGTGAACGCTGTAGCTGCAAAACTGAGTGAGTTTATCGCATCACAGACACACAGACAGACAGACAGACATCAGCCCTATTTGTTAGTAGATGAAGTGGAGATATGGTAATATGTACCTACAACGAAATCTTTCCTGATTGTCATTTGTAGAACTAACATTTGGTCAACTCAATTGGCACAAGGCCATGCAAAACTACCTAACAGACCTGCAATCACAGTATCAGCATGAAGTACAAAGAAAAGGAAAAATTATTGCATCATCTAGTGACAAAGTGAAGCTAGCTCGCATACTCATCTACAACACTGGAGTTGGCACTGATTTGACCAGGGTAAGTATGAAAAGATCACATGAAGTGATGTAATGCATGAAAAAAATAGTCCAGACTCCAGACTACTATTCCTGTAGAAGCAGTATTTTGCAGCTGTCAAATACATTGCTCATTGAGAAAGGCATCATAAATCCAGATGGATTTTACAAGTATCTCACAGCATGGATGAACTTTGACCTTCTTGGTGCTGAACTTGCTCAAGGATATATCTACCCTAAAGCACCTCCACTGAACTTGACTCTAGATGTTGACCAAATTGAAAAAAGCAAGCAAACTTTGTGCTATCCTCAAACTGGAATGCTGTACAATATGATGTACCTACATATGTACCTCTAATCATGAGTTCTTTTTTGGAGTTCCGGCAGCTGAGATGCCTTTATCCAGTCGGTTTCCTTACTTCATCAGTGGCCTAAGGGACAGTCCAACAATTATTGACATGATATTGGTATCAAGCTAATATTGCAGTCTTGCCTTGTACAGTTTAACTTACACGCCAAGCTGAGGCGGCCCCGCTCGCGGCAGTTAAACGTGTATTAAAAGTAGTTCACGTGGAATACAGGAGTACATGCAAAAGCTCTGGCGTGGGTAATTTATTGTTTTGCGAGATTTAGTTTTTGCCAAACGGACAGAACAACTTTTTTGGCAATTACTAATAATCGCAATAAAACTTTACAACAGTTACTCAAAATATGCAAGACACCTTGTCGAAAACGCCGGACTACTGGTTTAGGCAATACCCTACGGCTTGCCAAAAAGGTACGAACGAACTGCCGCCAGCACAGCCGCCCCAGCTTGACGTGTACAGCACATGTATGTAATTACAAATTATACACATTACACACTACATTACAGCACACATTACAGCACACCTTGTACACATTACAGCACATTGTATGTAATTACAAATGACAATTTATAAACAGGAAATTCGGACTATATGTGACGATTTCACTGAAAGAGGGCTCACAGTTTTTCCTCATGGAATTCCTTTCACCTTTTGGGAAGCTTATTTGGAACTGGTTGGCAATACATTTCGCAGTACTGCTATCATTACTGGCTGTGTGTTCATTGTTGTGTCCCTGCTACTCTGGTCTCCTTGGATAGCCTTCATTAATGTCACAGTTCTACTGGTTATCGTGGTGGAGTTGGCTGGCCTCATGTCTTTGATAGGACTGAAAATGAATCCCGTCTCTGTAGTTAACATTATTGTTGCAGGTAATAATGTAGACAGTCTTCTTCAGTCTATGACAAGTGAGAAGTAGGAATCCTCTCCTATTCCAGGCGTGCACCCATGCCATGCAGATTCCTATTTCTTGCATATCACACTGTGCTCACTGTACATTTCCACCTGTACTATTGCTGATTGAATTTACATACACATATTTCAGTACTTTATCTCTTACATGAAGAAAGAACAGAACAGTATCTGTAAGTATGTTTGTTTAGTTGGCATTGGGGTAGAATTCACAGTTCACTTATGCATTTCCTATCAACTGCGTGCCAAAGGTCTGATCAGTGTGCCTGGTGATGTTGACCTAACTTCCAGAAATGCTGTTATGGAACAAAGCCTTGGGGAAGTTTTTGAGCCCATTCTTCATGGGGGCATCAGCACTATGCTTGGAGTACTCATGCTTGCTTTTTCTGGATTCAACTTCATTTTCAAGTCAGGGTTTGCTTTTTGAAAGCAAGACATCTTCAGTAAAGTCAGTCGTCAGTTTGTATGAATTGTACTACCATGTTTAAATAGGTATTTTTTTCTGGTGCTGCTAATGATGGTAATCCTTGGACTTCTCAATGGACTACTGCTTTTACCTGTGTTGCTGGCTCTGGCAGGGCCCAGCATAGAACATCATAAACATCCACAGACTCACAGTGACAGTTATATGAAGAAAAAACCAGCTGAACATCATGACAATCAATCAAAATGAACTAATTCAAGAAAGCGTTTTTCACATTGCCACAATATAGCACTATACTATGGTTTACTATACTTGTACTATTATTTCTTTTACACTGAATAGTGCTCTCAGTTATGCAGTATAGGTCGAACTCAAAAGTGGAGACAGTACCCTACCTCTAGAATGCTTGCTATACTACCTACAGTACATGTACCTAAAGTACAAATAAAATAATACAATCATGTGGATAACAACAAATCGTAAAAACACATTTTGTGTATTCAATTGTCTTCAATTCAAGTGCATGCATTCTCACACTCTTCCTTCGTCATGAACCGATTTGCATTTCCACCACACCCACCATAGATGAACTCTTCGCATTCACCAGTCTTGCTGTTGTGGAAGAAGCGGGGAAAGTAGGCATAGCAGTTGCCCGACTCTGATGGCAGTTGGCATTTGCTCACATCTCCTGCTTCTTCGCTTCCACTTTCCAACTCGTCACCGCATGCTGCTTCACAATCCTCCTTTGATTTGAAATTGTTGTCATTGCCCCCACATCCACCATAGACAAACTCTTTGCACTCATCACTCCAACGATCCCAATGCCAGCGCATCATGCGAGCTCTGCACATGCCAGTTTTGGCTGGCATGTCACAAATGCTTGGACTGGTAGTACTGCACAAGACCAATAGGGTTGAAAGGATGGCAATAATGCAGACAGAGTGTTTCTTCATGTTCAACAGAAGATCTTTCCTTGAGTTTCAAAATTCAGCAGGTAT
>JASAMW010005920.1:5000-13914 GCA_030247985.1 Epsilonema sp. ZAB3_2 | reverse complement strand
CGTACTATTG
Organism: Epsilonema sp. ZAB3_2; assembly: GCA_030247985.1. Taxonomy (NCBI): domain Eukaryota; kingdom Metazoa; phylum Nematoda; class Chromadorea; order Desmodorida; family Epsilonematidae; genus Epsilonema; species Epsilonema sp. ZAB3_2. The sequence continues at coordinate 13,904 of JASAMW010005920.1, read as the reverse complement.
GCCTATATCTTCATTACTGCACAACACTGATGATGTCAACTCCTTTATAGTTTGCACAAGCAACAAGCTAACCGCTACAATTTTTGATAACGATCGCTACACTTTTACCACCAATTGTAGGTACTTGATAACAGTATGTGCTTATAGGCTTAGCCCAGGAACAGTCGGTGGAAGCAGAGTGCCATATGCTTGCGAAAGGCTGTCACTTCTGCTTTTGCATGAGAGTCGTCAAGATATTGACTGTCTTCCCTCCCCATGAAACCAACCAGCCACCAGCCAGTCAACCACACTACTGCTAGGTAATGAAGCCTAGCACGGTAGGTACTGTATGTATACATACATAGGTGGATATGCATGCTTGTTTGCGTACGTACATCTCGCGTATCCACTCCGTTAGTTCGGTCGCATACCCTGGTACCACTCGCGTGATGTCTCGCCACCCGTACATACATAGTGAGACAGCACGCAGCTGATGATATGCCGTCGACTCATTCGTTTACTTACGTACGTGCCGCATGCGTACCTACGTATGTCCGTCTATCTGTTTACGTACTGCGCATGTACCTACGTAGGTACCTATGTATGTAGGGTATGTATAGCAGTGAAGCTGAAAGCGAGTAGGAGTGAGTGGAGTGTTTTTGTCTTTGTCAACTCCTATGCGTAGAGGCGTACTCAGCTTAGTGCGGACCTTGTTGGCACTTCATTCTCTGCTTGTGCTTCGCTGTTGTTATTCCTCCAGGTCTGAGGACGAGGCTGGCTTCAGCTATTTTCTCTGTTATATGTCACTCTTGCCGTTGTTTTATGATTATTTGCTGACGTCAGTCTCGGTAGGGCTGAAGAGACACTCGGCGCTGTATATCGTTATTTGAGAAAGCTGATGCGTTTCCGATACGAGCTTTCTGCTAATAACGACAGCATTCCTCTCCTATATGTAACCTCGGGCATGCACGTCCTCATCGATCCACGCGAATGTTACTCCATTGGCATACGTATATGCATAGTCTCGTATACGTATGCCATGCATGGCTTCCGCAAAATATGTACATGCAAGTGTACACACTTTTTATGGCCGCTTGTCCGAGATAGCAGACACACATACAGTAGATGAAAAGAAGGGAAGAAGCGGCTGCATGAGTTCTTTGAATTCTTTTGGCAGATTCTGAATTCCGTGCGCCCATAATTCCAATTACCAGCGCATGTGACGCGTCACGCTGCTTCATAAGTTTATCGGGCAGCCGTCAACCTTATACTGTAACGTAAAAGCTTATGATCCAATCCCTTGTCCTCTCATTTCTCTGACATTTTGTTGCGTAGACTTAGCGTTGACACCTTGCTCATATATTATATTGTCAAAATTTATATACTTGCAAGGGAGTTTTTACAACTGATTGTATTGTACCACTGTATGTAGATATGGTGCATAAATTATGGAGGAGCCAATCGCTCTTTGGTTGCCAGTCGCGGCTGTAAAGCTGTGAAGCCGCGGAGCGAGTGAGAGCACAGCAGGACAACCGCTTCCATGACAGAGGTACCTGGATACCGGGACGCTTGCTCGTCCCACAATCCCGGCAGCAACAACTACTCTTCCTCTTCCTCCTCCAGTGGCCTACAGCACCAGCAACATGAACAACAGGATAGCAGTAACAGTGTCGTGGAAGCTGCTGATCAAATGATCAGGTCAAAAGCGACAAAGAAACAGCAGAAGAAGAAGCCAGCGCCACCGCCGCCAGTTTTGCCAGCCGCCAGCACTGGCAGTACTACGTGTTTTGCGGTGGATAGGAAGAGTAGAAGCGCGGTGGATTTGGTGGCAGTGTCGAGGAAGGAGGCAGCCTGGACGCCGGTGACGCCGGAAGAGTCGCTCGAAGTGCCATCGGTTGAAGCAGAAGCAGCGGAGAAGAACAAGAAGAAGAAGGCCTCTTTCAAGACCAGGAGATTTCACCGCCTCTTCAGGAGTGTGCCATTGACCGAAGTCTTGCTCAATCGTACGTGAGGCGCAGCAGTCTGTGTCACAATAATGCGCGCATACAGACGTTTGTTCCTCCTTTGTTCGCCTATGAAGTGTACGTTGTACGTACATACGTATGTTTTGCTCGTTTCAGGCTATTCGTGCGCATATGTCGGTGACATGGGTTTGCTCATCCAGGGTCATCTGTATGTATCAGCCGGCTGGTTCTGCTTTCATTCCAACATTTTCGGGATTGAGAAAATTGTAACTGAGATTGCTTTTGCTACTTATCTTTTTATCTGTGTGCATGGCTGCAATGCGTACTTCGTACTTACAGTATGTCGCACGTACATACGATTGTTAGGTACTGTTATGTATTTCATTCAGATCGAGATACCTGTGGAATCAGTGAAGGAAGTGACGAAAGAGCGGACGGCAAAGATCATACCGAATGCTGTCGGCATCAGGACGGAGAAAGGGAGGCACTATCTGTTCGGCTCGCTCATCTCTCGGGACAACACCTACCACGTGTTGGCCAGTCTGGTTGCCAAGGGGCGTGGACCTGATTCAGAAGAGCAGCCCATCACTATCAGCGTACCGTCAGCGGCAAATCACAAGGAGGCGTTGTCGCCGAGCATTAAAACCAAAAGCCCGACTCCTCCATCGCGTTCACCTCCGCCTGTGGTGGAACAAAATAAGGCCGCTGTCAACATGGAGAAGAGCAGACACTCCGATTCGTTCGATGCAGATTTGGAGGATGATGGAGCAGAGTCTGGCAGCAGTCCAGCCCCGTCTTCATCACTCTCGGATTCCTCTCGTCCGAATTGCGTCCGCACTACTGGTACTTATCGAACTTATAGGCCATCGCTAACATTTGCAGTACCGTATTTACCGGTGCATGGCGAATTTTCCTTCTCGACTGTATGGGTATATGCATGGGCTATGCATAGGACATCCTTTGGCTTAGAGCTGCAGAGGCATACTTTTTATGTCAAAAGCAGGTGTTGTTGGGCATTATTGAGGTCAAAACAGGGTTATTCTATACAATACACCCCCAAGCAGGCTTTAGGCATCTTACATACACAGACATCGGCACGGTATCAAGGGTGGGGGTATGTAGTTGGGGTTATGTCGGGTCTAAAATCTGGGGTCAGCCAATAGCCCAGGAAAAATTTTTTTTTTCAACATACACCCAGAATTTCCAACACACCCCCAGAAAAAAATCGCTACATACCCCCAGATTTCCAACATACCCCCAGATGAAAATGACAGCATACCCCCAGATTGTCAACATACCCCCAAAGTTCAAAGTGCTGCAAATTTTTGCACCCATCAAAGAGGTGGGGTGCAAGAGTGGGTATCCGTTCAGATGCCCCAAAGCAAATTTACTTGCATGCTACAAATGAACCAAGTAGGTACTGAATTTGATCACCTCAACTATAACAATGATGTAGAATACAGAATGAACATAGAAGTGATAAGTCAGAAACTACTGCCACCATCTAATGTGTTTTACTAGCAGTGGCTGAAATATATCATGTGCAGGATAGATAAAGTAGACAAAGTAGTATGTAGTAACAGTAAGCAGTTGCTTCATTGATTTTCCACTTGACATAAAATGTCTTTCTTCATTATATTGCCATATTTATTTTTTCTACTCAAAAAAGCTGGGGGTATGTGTGGCTGTGGGGGTATGCAAAATTGCTCCAAAAAAACTGGGGGTATGCGTGGGGGTATACAAAATTGGTCCAAAAAAACTGGGGGTATGCGTGGGGGTATGCAGAATTGCTCAAAAATAAAGTGGGGGTATGCGTGGGGGTATGTTGATTTTATTTTTTGGGGGTGTGTTTGGGGTATTGTTGGAATTCTCAAAATCTGGGGGTCTGCGTGGGGTTATGTGAGGGGGTGGGTGGGGGTATGCTGAACATACCCCCAGCTGACCCCAGGCCGACGTCTGCATACATAGCTTGGTGTAGGAGTGGCTGTGGGTGTAGCTTATGACCCGCTTGTAGGTCGCTTCAGGTACCCTACAGTACATACGGGCTATGCATAGGGCATTTTTTAATGTTTTGCCAATATGGGGCTATGTATGGGGGCTATGCACTGGTAAATACGGTATTGCGTAGACTCGGAAGTGTATGCTACATTATGATTGCTAACAAAATAATGGTGCGGTGTCGCATCTTTTTCCGGTTTGACGTCTTCAAATCAAAAAGTGGTTCGGGTGACTGCAATGACGTCAAGCAAGCGACTGTCGTATCTTCGACTGTTTTCGTGGTTTCAGAGCTTGCCACAGATCATGATTCTCATCTGTCTCTGCGTTTTATTGTAAGCTCAAAATGCTATTTCCGCCCACGGCGATTCTGCACTAGCCACTGTACGTTACGTCATAAAACACACACTATTCACGGTAATAACAGTGGTTCATGTTCATACCATTGCTTTTGATAGGTTGACCATCTTATCTGTATGCGCTGCAATTCTTACTTATCGGATTTTGATCATCGGCAGGCCTCCCAGCTTACTGGAGCGATTTCGGTAAGTGTTCGGTGTTCTACAGGTAGGCCTAGTACTACTGGCCTAGCAGGGTGTTCATTCATGTCGGTGAGCTTTATAGTATATGTATGTACTGGATGGATGTTCCATTTAGTCGTGATGCACTGTTCGATGCTGGCAGCGAGCAGTTGATCGAGTCTTTCAACCGGGTTCATTCCGCTCTAGACAACACGCTCAACATGCTCGCAATGGTAATATTTGCTGGCACAGCAATAATGTAGTATACTAGACTTTGTCTGCTAGCTCCCTTTATAAATAATGCCGGACGCCTTTGACCCACCACGGCCATAGCCGCATAGCCACTTTTCCTGCCACGGCGCGGCTATGACGGTGGCTCCTGTCAAGCGGCCAGCTAGGATTTATGGGGGCCGAATTTATGCATTTTTCTGAAGGTGAGGAAACGTTTGAACCTTCTCAAGAATGAAGTGGAATCAAAAAGTTCAGTACACGAGCTCTAGCATTTATTACGGGCAGCTGTCATCGCCGGGCAAATGCAACAACCATTTTTTGCGACTATCAACCATAGCGTTGTTTTATTTTACGTACATACATGTAGCCTACTTTATTGTAAAGTGGATGTCCTGTATAGGTAGGTACGAAAAGTTTGTCGTTCATAACCATCACTGACATACTGTAAAGGATGGCTGCATCTCGGTAGGAACGAATGTGAAATGTACGTATGCATGTACCCCTTCTAGGGATGTATTGTATTATCCCGGTAGGAATTCCATGTTGATCAGAGACCAAGATTGTTTTTAAGAAACGTTTTCTGTACCAGTTGCATAGTACGTGGATGGGGGGTATTTTTGGAAATCGAGATAATATGCCTATCGGATTCCCCATCAAAAACTGCATATGTGGATTAATTTTGAAAAAAAAATTTGTTCAGGCATCATCGAGATATTGATGGGTAAAGGCTGGAAGGTCGCATTTTGCCGTTTTTCAACGTTTTTAGCCATAATTCAGCAACCAGAGTGTGTAGCGGGCTACAATTTGGCATACACATACATCCCATAGGGACCCATGTCTGGACCAAATTTGAGCCCAATCCGCCACTTGTGTGGTGAGATATAGCTTCAGAAAGCTCAAATTTACGTTTTTTGGACCTGTTGCAAATTCGGTTATATGAATACCACGGCGCGAATATATGCCCTGCACGGGGTAAAATTTTGACAGGAGATAGAGGAGGCTTAGACCTACAAACTTTAGTACTACAGCAAAAATTCTCTATGTTTACAATTGGGACTACAGAGCCCTTGAAAGTTGAAAAATTCAGCAAAAATGTTCCCGCCTTTTTTATTATCCAAGATAAAAGAGCAATACCACTGAAATTTTTTCCTGGTAAGTAACCTATCTTATGTAGAATTTGATGTAGATTTCAAAAATAAAATCGGTTTCCCAAAAAAATTTAACCCTTACCCAAAAATTCTCAAAAATATACTATTTTTGCACAATTATATGCTAGGGGTTAAATTTTTTGGGGAAAACGATTTTATTTTTGAAATGTACATCAAATTCTACATAAGATAGGTTACTTACCAGGAAAAAATTTCAGTGGTATTGCTCTTTTATCTTGCATAATAAAAAAGGCGGGAACATTTTTGCTGAATTTTTCAACTTTCAAGGGCTCTGTAGTCCCAATTGTAAACATAGAGAATTTTTGCTGTAGTACTAAAGTTTGTAGGTCTAAGCCTCCTCTATCTCCTGTCAAAATTTTACCCCGTGCAGGGCATATATTCGCGCCGTGGTATTCAAATAACCGAATTTGCAACAGGTCCAAAAAACGTAAATTTGAGCTTTCTGAAGCTATATCTCACCATACAAGTGGCGGATTGGGCTCAAATTTGGTCCAGACATGGGTCCCTATGGGATGTATGTGTATGCCAAATTGTAGCCCGCTACACACTCTGGTTGCTGAATTATGGCTAAAAACGTTGAAAAACGGCAAAATGCGACCTTCCAGCCTTTACCCATCAATATCTCGATGATGCCTGAACAAATTTTTTTTTCAAAATTCATCCACATATGCAGTTTTTGATGGGGAATCCGATAGGCATATTATCTCGATTTCCAAAAATACCCCCCATCCGCGTACACTACAGGCTACTCTCAATCCTTACAGAAAACGTTTCTTAAGACTTTTATTGAAAATTGTTCATACGTAGTATAGGCCTACCTATGTACTGTATGTATTTATTTACAGAGGCAGACAGAGATTGATAGTCCATTCAGCGAGAGTTGTCTTTGGACCTATGGCCGTGCTTCGCAATTGGTACATGTACTTCCACAAATTACGTCTACTTATAAGAATACTAGCACACAGGCCGAGAGCATATCTGTGAATGAACTTGTTTACGTACAGTGTTCGCAGCATACGGGAAAAGGCCCAGACAACTCTCACTGGATGGACTGTATTGTATATCTGCATTTCACGAAGTCAAACAAATTGGCTGTGGCAACTGTTACTACGTACAGTATCCATGAAGCAGTTGTATGTAAGAGTAAAGCGATGTTGGCGTAGTAGCTTTATCAGTGAAGGAAGAACAACATGTTTACTTTCAGCTTTGTTGAAAGGGCTTTTTCTCTACGAAGTGATACCACATCCACCTGATAAGCCATGAGCAACCATGGCCAGAGATAAAGATGACAGGAAAGACCACTGCGATTACTATCGCAATCAGTTGCCAGGAAGGCGCGTACTCCAGCCCACTCATTGCTCTTTGATCAGAAAGAATATTGGTACATTGCCTTTCTCCGTTTCCACAATTTCAGTGTGGGTTATCAGAAAGCTTGCAGCTACTCCATAGGCAACGCAGGGAATACCTGACATGTAACATACTTATTATCAGGTGACTGGAAAAGCCAATTTTCAAAACGTGGTCGCAAAGGGTGTCTGTCTACCTACGGCCAGCTGAATAACACACGTGACGTGCCGTGTTCCGTAATAGGGCGATAGCCGAGCCTCGAAAAGGGGGAGAGAAATCGGACCAAACGGGAATCGAACCAGCTTTCCTCGGTGTCACAGCTGTGGAATATTAGGCACACGGCCACGTGCCGGTCCAAGGACCTTATCTCGCCGTACGAACCTAGAACTAATTAGTTTACGTACACTACTGGTCTCGGACGCGAATTCTAGCGGATGCGCTGAATGTTGCTTGGCTGCGTCGGCTGTCCCGTCCTTCCACGGATACGGATGTGCTGTGCATTTGACGCTGCCACCGAAAATTATTTTAGTAGCAGCTCTCGCGCGGCGACAAGCCGTCGGAAAGCAACCCGTTTAGCGCATCCGCTGAGAAGAGAAATGGTGCGCCCCCAACAAATTTATACACTTCTAGCATTACCGAGGTTCATCAACTTCAACGCTGTGAAAAAGCGATCCTCAAACGTCAGATCAGCGGGTAATCGCTTGGTACAGTGGTACTTTATGTACGGATAGCACCCCGTTCGAAGAATGTGGTAGTTACACGTGGGATTCACGTGAAAATTGAAGTGCGATCGACCACAATCATTGTCTTGCACCGCACTGTACAGGACAAAGTACGATGTCCACTCTGGCAACCCTCGAGCTAGCAGGTGCGCCCGCAAAACATCAGAGCATGTGGGACGCCGCTTATACACAGAACTGGATCGAAATGCGCTCAAAACTACTCTCAGCATTCAGCCATACGAAATGAGAAACAGGGCTTCTATTAGCATATTAGGTCCGTTCGGACAAGGAAAAAGATCGGTCCTTTCCTTTCTTGGACGCTGGACGTAGGCAACATACGATTGTTGTACGAATCGGCAATGGGGTGGGCCTAAAAGCGGGCACGGGCAGGGGCACGGGCACGGGCATGGGGGCCTAAAAGCGGGCACGGGCATGGTCGCGGGCATGGGCAAATTAGCGTTATTTTGGACGAATTACGTTCGACTGTTGATATAAATGGCTTCCAGGCTGTTCACAAGACACTTTTACGCCTGCTGAACGCAGTGGATCTATTGTTTCATCATCTTCACAGTGAAAACTAGTGAGTGCTCATTAGCAGTACCACAGATAGTGTACTGTAGTAACAGGGAAGAACAAGTTGTATGAAAACTTGAAATGGTCCACCATCAGCGTCTTTTTGCTTTGCTGTTTTCTGCAAATGCATACATTTTAGCAAGTAAATTGTTATGTGCATAAATGCTGCTGTTAGCTAAAGAGACAAGGGAAAAATGGGTCAGACTAGAACCCAAACCCGAACCTGCTGACTAAAACCCAAACCCACGCCAACCAAACCCAGTTGCATGTACTTCAAGAACAGAATCTATGTACTAATTCATGTACTCCTATAATACTGTCTTCATGCAAATTCAGCAGATACAGTGCGCAGAAACTGTTGTCAGATGCCCAAAAGGGTTGCCAGCTGCGCAAAAGAGGTGCC
>JASAMW010005919.1:0-20422 GCA_030247985.1 Epsilonema sp. ZAB3_2 | reverse complement strand
TACCCTATGTAAAATTTGGTGTAGATTTCAAAAGTAGTATCGGTGTTTAAAAAAAATTTAACCCCTAGTATATAATTTTGCAAAATTTGTATATTTTTGACAATTTTTGGGTAGGGGTTAAATTTTTTGGATTAACGATACTATTTTTGAAATCTACGCCAAGTTTTACATAGGAATAGGCTACTTTGATGAAAAAGTTTTGGCGGCATTGTTTGTTTATGTTGAATAATCGAAAAAAGTGGACATTTTTCATACTTAAGGAAATTGGCGATTTCTCGACACAGAGGGCACGTAGACGCATGCGGTTTTTTTATTTTCAATCCCGCTAAAAGTTATCGAGAGATTTTTAACCGCTTTGCTCTACGATGGCTGGATCCGGAGATATTTATAACACACGGCAGAACGCGGCTGGGACGACTATAGTCTATGGCCGTTGACCTCCCCTCCCCCATTTTGTAGCCTCGAAACTGTATCTCGGCATATTTTCACCTCTGTTTCGTTCCTATAACTAATAACGGCTAGATGGAGGGGGGGGGGGGGGGGGGGGGGTCAAAACCCCCATTACGGTGGACGGATTTCGCCATTTTTGGGTGGTTTTTGTCCCACCCAACCATTTGATTTTTCAAAGCCTGTGTTACTTTACTATGCGTCGTCATGGTCAAAATATGTAAGCTAAATATTTCCCATTTCATTGTGATTTTTTCATTGCATTTTTCAGGCGCGTACAGCCTGGAGGTGCTTTGGAATGGTGAACAGGTGCGCGGCTCCCCCTTTAAAGTCAACGTCACCATGAGCGGAGATGCGAGCAGCGTTGTCATCTCCACTGACCAGCTCAAGATGGGCATCATCGGACACGAGCTCAAGACAACCATAGACACGCGGGCTGCTGGACCTGGTAATTTGTCATTTGACGCTTAAAAGGCCGGATATGGCAAAGATTTCCCATAGTGAAGGCGATGATCGATTTTTCAAGCTTCCTTAGGTGAACGTATGCAGTTTTACATGCTGAATCGATTGTATCCTGTCTTGTTGCAAATTTGCATCCTCGCAGAGAAACCCCACTTACAACTAGGGCGTTTCACAACGTTTTCGCGCAATTTATTGCGAAACGCTTTCTGCAAGTGGGTTTTCTCTGTGAGGAGGCAAAATCGCACAGAGACAGGTGGATGGAATCGATTCAGCATGAAAAACTGCATTGGTTAGCCAAACGAATTTTCAAGAATCGCTCAACGCCTTCACTATGGACAAATCTTTGCTGCATCCACTCTTTAAATATTTTAAAAAAGATTTTAAAGGGGTCCTAGCATAGAAAAAAAGGTTCGTGGTTCTAGGTCATTTGACTGCTCAATGCCGAGGCCCGAACAAGCTGGCGTACTGTGAGCTGTATGACCATAAGGATGGTACGTACACGCTGTGCATCAAACCAGCAGAGATTGGCAAGCATACGCTGGACATCAAATACTCAGATGAACATGTGCCAGGTGCGAGGATCTTGGTTTTGTTTATGAGATCTTGGTAGCTGGAGTGATGGATGGTAGGTAAATTTTTGGTTTAGGAAGCCCATTCCCTGTATACATTTCCAATCCGCCTGATGCTGGGAAGGTGAGGGTGTATGGACCAGGTGTGGAGCATGGCATTTTGTCGCGATTCAAAAGCAATTTTGTGGTGGAAACCAAGGGCGCTGGTGCTGGACAACTTACTGTCAGAGTGCGTGGACCAAAAGGTATGCAGGCAGATTGATGAATATGTAATGCCTATACATACATTGATCATGAGGTACAGTGGGTGCACAACAAGTATCAATCAAACAACACAAATCAGAAGACACGCACTGTGCACATAAACACACTGTAGGTGCATAGAATTGCTCAAGCATAATTTCATACTACTTTGCATTCAATTCCAAAAGCTAACAGTGCACATAGCATTCCCGCACACCATATTGCCAAACTAGCTATGAACACGGTCATAGTAATAGGGGTTATGTCACTCATGAGACTGCCAAAAGCTTTGGCGCATCTCTGATCTTGCTGGTTTCTGCTACTGCCATATTTTGATGCGAGAATACCAGAGAAGTAGGGTAGTATCTCCATCGCTTTCCTTTGGATTTCTGCCTGACGAGTGAATTTGTTGCTCACAATTGGACTCTCCCATACCCCTGGGATATCTGAATCATAGGTGTAGCGAAATCTGCAGAAGCCATTGCGGGGTGTGAGCACATTGCAAGCAATGAAGTGAACATCACTGCTGTACAGCACTGATTTCTTTGGATTTTGCCAAACCACTTCTTCACTGCACATGCCTTTGTCGTAGCGGTACTCAATTGGAGGATGTGCATCAAAAGCTTCTTGCATCTCCACAAAGGAGAGCAACCCATTCTTGGCATACACCTTGACAAGTTTGAGATAGAAGCTGGACTTATCAGCGAGTGTCATGAACTCTCTTTTGCCATCCTTGATCAAGGGTGCGAGAGTGGCTGTATCAGAAAAATACAGACCAGTAGACGGTGACAACACCGCTGACAAAATCTTGCTACTGTAGCTATACTGCATGATTGCTCCACCAAACAATAAGCATCCTGCTGCAACTTTGGGTATCCATTGGCTATTGCTCATGTCAATCTGCAGACAAACTTCAAAGGCTCTTTGACAAGAGTCAGAGAACCTATGCTTCAATATTCGTCCATGGCATATTTGTATTACAGTTATAGCCATGAAGATTAGGAAACAGGTTACCCAGACAAATCTGGTAAATGGTAGGCCAGGTGGAAATGTCACCATGCTGAGCGAGCTTTCACTTGGGATATTTGCAATGATAAATCCCAGATAAAAATAGTTCAAAGCTGGCATATTCTGATGGTATGCCTGACCAGAATAGTTTGCAGCAAGGAAGTTCACAGTGAAGTTTGCAGTTCCATTGCCAACAGCTGATATCATCTCACCCCAGTTTTTTGCTGGAAGAAATTTGTAATCGAAATCCATGTAGTCAGACATAAAGTGCAGAAACTCCACTGCAAATCCTGGGTAGATACTGTTGGTGTCAGATATGTCATGCCAGCCAGAAAATCTTGATATGCAGTCTTAGTTTTGTCCTATTTGAACTATTGTTGAGGGTGATCTAAAATATTTCTGCTTCATTACATTTTTAGGTCAGTGAGCTGGTGGTTTGATCAGTGTCTTACCACCTAAAATAGATATTGAATAAAAGAGGCCACCTTGAACCCACTCAGGATAAGCTCAAGAAGTGAACGCTTCTGGCAGGAACCGAGTTTCTAAAACATTCTAAGTATTCTAACTATTTATTGCAAGGCAAGTGAATCTGACATCAACAGTACATGGTGGCATGATGCCCTTCTTATGATTGCCATTTTGAAGCATCTGAAGTCCACATTCATTTATCCAACCAGCTTGCATTTTCCCAGTTACAAAAAATGTTGCTCTTTCTGATATGTTGGACATTTTGAGAATTGAATCCTGAAACTTCAGCAGCGTTTCAGCGGAGTGTAAATGCACTAAGAAACGTGAGTGCACTCTTGCCAGAAACAGGATATGTCTTCTTTTCATAAACACTTGTTTATTGAAGTGAAATGGAAACATCACATTGAAAAGGTACTCATTTAGTATGCAAAGCACTAATTGGAGAACACTTCAGTAGCATGAGATCAGAGTATATAATATTATTGGCACAATGGCTTCTTTCTTCCTACCTAGATGAAGTTCAACAAAGAATGCAACTGTAGCTAGTATAATACCACCAATCCACACAGCTAATGTGGAGCTAAACAAGTACAGAGCTATGGGTGTAGTATCACCCACCAAACTACCAGTAGTAACACACTGTAGGTTAGTTTGGTAATTGCTAAATCCATATTTGGACTTGAGAATGCCTGAGAAGAATGGCAGAATGTCTGCTGCCTTCTTTTTGATCTGATCCAGATATGTGAAATTGTTATTCACAATTGGACTTTCCCAAATCCCAGGGATGTCTGTATCAGGAATGTACAGATAGTTGCATTTTCTGGTTTCATTCGAAGTGCAAGATTTATCATGAATATTGGGTGCCCTGTAGAAAAAGTATTGTACACCACTGCAGTCATTGGATGCTTCACAAAAGTAGCACATTCGTATATTCTTCACATTGACCATGGTAAGGATAGTTGTTAGGGGGGGGGGCGGGCCCGGGTGGGTCTTGCATTTAAACGAAGGGAACCGGGGCCCCCAAGCCTTTTTGCTCTGGCTAGATACAGGGTGTGTCGCGTAGACCTACCTAACGATTCAGCCTTGTAGTTTCCCGTACGTCATTAGGTACCGAGCTGAATTTTTTTCCCCCCAGACAGACCAGAATACCTTACTTTTGGGGAAAATTTCAGGCAGGTAGGCCCCCAGCCAACGAAATTACAGGCTTATAAATTTTTGACCCTGTTTTTATCATTTTCCTGCACTGAGCATGGTTTTGAGATTAGAATCTTTTGCTCAGCATGGTCTAGCAGCTTATCCAACATGGCAATATGGTGGTACAACAATGGCTGAATGTCATCACCACTGTCCAGAACACAAAGGGGGGGGGTGGCGCGGTGGCGGTCGCTTCTATTCAAAAATACAGGCGATTTGCTGCCCATAACAGCCTTCAAGGGTCTGTCGAGGTCAATAGTGGCACCACTGATTTTAAATGGGCTGAAAAAAGGGGCGGAACCTTGCATACCCGCTATTTCCTCCCCTGCTTGACGTACCTGGCTCAAATCGTTTGTGTTTTTGGGATTGCTTTTCTCTGTTGGAGTTATGCTGAGTCGTTAGGTAGGTCTACGTGAGACACCCTGTAGAAGCTGGACTCATTGGCTTCCTGCCAAAATACTCTTTGACTACTTTTGATCAATGGAGCCAAGGTGTCAGTATTGGAGAAGTACAGAGCAGTGGAGTGAAACAACAGGGCTGATAGAATTTTACTGCCATAGGAATAGTGTAGTATTGCCCCACCAAACAGGAAGCATACTACAGCAGCTGGTGAAATCCAAGTGGTGCGTGTGATTTCAACTTGCAAGGCTACTTCAAATGCCTGTAAGCAGGAATCAGACAATCCACGTGTGTGTTGTTTGCTTTGGCAAAGTCCCAGAATTATCAGTGCTATCAGATAGGCAAAGTAAATCAGCCAGACATCTCTAGAGAATGGATGACCAGGAGGAAAGGATTGTTTGCTGATTGAGCTTTCCCCTGGAACATTGGCAATGGAGAATCCCAGGTAGAAAAAATTCATGGCAGGCAAGCTCTCATAGTCTTCTGCTGCTATTGCAGTGACGTTTGGAGCCACAAAGTTTACAGTGAAGTTTGCTGTTCCATTGATGACTGCGCCTTTTAGTTCACCCCAGCTGTATGCTGGTAGGAAAATAAAGTCAAAGCTCATGTATTCTGACATGAAATAGAGCAATTCCACTGCAAAACCAGGATGACTGCATGGCTTGGCCAACTTTTGGTTTTCATTATTCTTCTGAAGCTGTTCAAAGCCACACTGATTCACCCAGCCCTGTTGGAGTTTTCCAGTGACTACAAAGATGGGCTTATTATTTGTGGTATTCGACATTTACTACACATCAGTCGACACTTTATAAATGGCTGATAGATGTTGTTGTTTCTGTCTGAATTTTGTGACGAGCACAATTGGTGGTCTGATATCATTTATTTGCAAAACTGATATTACGTAGATAGGCTATGTAAGATCAATAGTGTAATCATCTTCTGAGCACATAGCATTGAAGTGGTGGTTTTCTATGTTCTAACATGATGTTAGAACATAGAAAACCACATGAAAGGAAAATTTTCTCAGGTGTCACTTGCAAAATCCAATACTAATCTCAACGCAAAAAACAAACACTGCTAAGCCAATACCAGCAAGCCAAAGCGATAGTGTTGACACAAAAACATGCAGCATGATAGGGGATATCTTGCTCATTAAGCCACCAACTACTGTACATCTTGGATCTGTTGGAAGCCTGCTACTCCTGTATTTGAACTTCATTATGCCAGAGAAGAAAGACTGAATGGCCAAGGCTTTTTGCTGCAATTCTTGCTTGTATGTGAAATTGATATTCACAATTGGACTCTCCCATATCCCAGGAATATCTTCATCAGCGATGAACTGCAACTTGCAAAGGTCATAGCCTGGCACCAATAGGGTGCAGCTACTTTCGTGAACATTGGTACTGTACAGTACTGCTGTCTTTGGATGTTTTGATAGTCCCAGTTCAGGGTCTCTACATTGCCCTTGAACATTTTTCTGATATAATTTTTTGGGATTCAACTCCAATGCCTCTTTCATATGCACAAATGGCAGCAGACCATTGGTAGCATAGACCTTCAAGAGGCTATCATAAAATGTGGATCGGTTGGCTCCTCCCCAGAAATCTCTTTGACCACCAGAGATCAGTGATGCGAGAGTACCAGTGCCTGAGAAGTGAGCAGCAGTAGAGCGTGATAGCATTGCTGACAGAACTTTGCAGCTGTAGCTGTAGTGCAGTATCGCACCTCCGAACAAGAAGAATACAGCTCCAACCCTGGGGATCCACCTGGCACTTGTCATGTTGACTTGAAAAGCCACTTCGAATGCCATTTGGCATGTGTTTGACAACCAAGCAATGTTGTCTCTCACTTTGAACAATGCAAGGAGCAAAAGTGCCAGAAAATATGAGAACCAAAGCAGCCGCACCATTCCAGAGAAGGGTGCCCCAGGTGGGAAGAGCTGCTCACTGATGGTGCTTTCCCCTGGTAAATTGACGATTAGAAAGCCGAGGTAGAAGTAATTCAGTGTCGGTAAGTTATGGTAGTAAGGCTGAGCGGAGTAGTTCCCAGCAAAAAAGTTGACAGTGAAGTTTGCACTGCCATTGATCACAGCTGATTTCATCTCACCCCAGCTCTTGGCGGGTAGAAATTTGTAGTCAAAACCCATATATTCCGAGAGAAAAAGCAGAAATTCTACTGCAAAACCTGGGAGCTTGCATGACTGCCGGGTTCTCAAGTAGGAAGCGGTTGTTTGATTGCACTGAAGTAGGTCAAAACCGCACTGATTTATCCAACCCGTTTGAACTTTTCCAGTAATGTAGAACACTGGTTTGTTGGTGAGGTCTTTGACCATTTTCTTGTCTACAGTAATATTTGCCGCTATGACGCAACAGAAGTATTGCAAAAAAAGATTTATACATGTATAGACAACGCACACAAAACTGTACTCTTTCATAAATCACGGACATGTGTAATGAGATATGCTTGGTTTGGTAATAATGGTGCAGTCCTAATCGAAAATACGATTTGTTGACTGGTATCGCATGTTCTCTAGATAAGGATGAGCAGGAAATAGTTTGCGTTATGGCACCTAGCATGTGTCATTGGCTAGGGTACTGTAAAACATAGCATCATGAAAATCTCACTTGCTCCCACGCGCGAATTTTTTCTCACATGTTCACACGTGGTGAGTTTCAAACTGCCGGTGTATTCACCGGCCTCCTCCCTATGCTCCATCACATACTTACGGGGAATCCCCCGGGAGTTTTACTCACCGCGTGTGTGGCGCACTACTGACGCTAATATTTTTTAGGTTGTCGCAAGGTGGCCCCGCAGTATTTAGTGCAAGTTTTGATCGGTGCTGACGTTGTCATCCACATCGTTTTCTGCCCTCTCTTTTCTCATTTTCCGCTTTCACATAACTAAACAACGTCGACACCAATCTCATCTTGCACTAAGTGCTGCGGGGCCACCTTGCAACCACCCGTAAATTCGTAGCACAATTAGCGAATACAGTTATGTGCAATACGTACGTGCGAAATGTTGCAGGTGCTTTCAACGTCGAGATGCAAAGGGAGAAGAAGAATGATCGTACCATCCACTGCAAGTACGAGCCTCGGGAACCCGGGGACTACCAGCTGGAAATCCGATGGGCCGGGGAACACGTACCAGGCTCCCCATTTCTAGTAATGATTTTTGACACTCAGCAAGAGCTGGAGCGCTATCTGGCGGGCCAACCGCCCTCCCCTGCAGCCATGGGTCCTGGACTACCGCCATTCCTGCCTCCCGGTTGGGTGGGGCCTCCACCGCCGGGAATGATGCCTCCTTTCGGGCCTACGGGAGGGCCTGGGGCAGGGGGTGGGCCTCATTTAGGCCCCCCGCCGCCAGGCATGCTGCCGGGGCCTAACTTTCCGCAAAGAGGCCTGCCCTATGCGAACAGCACGATTTACAGCACGACGTCGAGTGGGCGGAATAAGTTTGTGGCAGCTCAGAACGGATTTTGAAAGCAGCAATGGTGGGGAGAATGAGGAATTCTTGGTAGTTTTTTTATGCAATTGTGCTGTATATAGGTACCTATGTTTACTTGTTGATAGCTGATGATATGGTTTATCGAATGGGTTTTATGTATTGTTTTTTGTTTTTTTTTTTTTTTTTTTTGTTTTTTTTTTTTTTTGTTGTTTTGTTTTTTGTCTTTGTTGTGGTTTGGTTTATTGGTTTTTTGTTTGTTTTAGAAATTTTTATATTTTTTCCTTGTATTTTTTCTTTCGTATTTGTTGTTTTTTTTTTTTTTTGTTTTTTCTTTGTTTTGCCTTTTCTTTTTTTTTTCCTTTTTTCTCCTTTTGTATTTGTTTTTTTTTTTTTTGTTTCTTTGTGTGTTTTAATTTTTTTCTTGTTTTGGTGGTTTTTTTCTTTTTTGTTTTTTTGGTGTGGATGGTGATTAGTTGTTTTGCTTTTTTTAAATTTTTTTTTTTTTTTTTTTTTTTTTTTTTTTTTTTTTTTTTTTTTTTTAAATTTTTATTTTTCTTTTGTGCAGGTGTTGGAACATATGTATCCTCCTGTAAAGATAAAGAAAATTACTCAGAGCTCCATTTTGCATTACTATGACTGTAAGTAGTTTACAAATGACGCGTGCTTGTTCAAAAATTTTGCGATACAGTGGTTCTTTCTAACTTCTATGATTGATGATGTTGTTCGTATACCGTATTTTTGGGTGTATAGCGAGAGTCTGATGGGGGGTTATACACTGGGGGGGGGGGGGGGGGGGGGATATACATGGGACAAAATTTTTGTTTGTGAGAGCTGTGTAGAGGCATGTTTTTGACGTCAAAAGTACGTGTTTTAGGGCATAATCGTGGTTAAAACAGGGTTATTCTAGCATAAGACATGGTCTCCTAAGCTTATAGGCATAGTAGCATGGTGTAGTAGTAGCTATAGCTAGCTTATGACCAGCTTACATTGCTAGGTTAGGTACCTTCCAGTACATGGGGGTTATACACCAGGGGGGATATACATAGGACAAAATTTATGTTTTGCCAATGGGGGTTATACACTGGGGGGATATACTCAGGGGGATATACACCCAAAAATACGGTATTATATAATATTATTGTTGCCTATGCCTATTCAGGAACGGTAATCATTCATAATATATAGTCTATAGCAATAAACTTGATGATCACAGATAATGGATAAGAAAGCGTTTAGTTTTGCCTCTAACAGTTGTCCACGCACGGGATGGTGATGGGTTAACATTTTGTTGTTTTTTCTGACAAGATGCGTTCTTTCTTTTAGCTCTTTTGTCTTGGCGCAGTAGCGCAGCAGCATCCGTTGATGATGTACATGATTGCATGGAAGAGGGTCAAGAGGCTCATGCCTGCGTAAAGACCCAGACAGCCACCAACATTGCTCAACAGCTGACTCAACGTGTACTGTTCATATCTTTCTATAACCTGAAAAAATGACGTTTCAAGTTGTCGTGGTGTGCTATGGATTAATTTATGGACCAACAACCAGAAGACCACTGGATAAGTTTTTAGGACGCCTAGCTTCGCCATACTTTTATGTAAGAGGAGGCCTGGTTTACCCTTAACTGTATAAGTGTAAACCAGGCCACCTAAAGCTGTGAACTTGCAACGTTTCAGTTTCAAACAAATGCACACCCAACTCAAATAGCTCAATTTGAACAAGAGGAGAGTTTAAGAAATCGATCGATGCAATATTTTTGTGCCTCATCGGTGGTTTTGTCTCAACCCCAAGTTCAAGTACGTACGTACATAGGTACCCTAGGTACAAACATGCCCTATGAATGTAGTACCACGTTAGTACCTGAAGCTGCATGGTCTGGAAGTAGAGGTCAACAGCTGCATAGCTTCTCAGGACATCGGCTGGCGTTCTCTGCTCTGTTGCACTCGAATATTTCCAAATGAGATTTACGAGCTCTTCTGCTTGCGCATGTGACGGAAATTTGGAGGTTGAGATGCTGTACCGAATGCGCTTATCAGTGCACGGAGGCTTGCAGCCTTGCTTGCATTTGATAGTATCTGCGTCGGCCTTTTTTCTAGAAGAAAAATCTTTGCACTGATCGGTTTTTTTGGGGTTGGGGGGACAGGGCACAGGGGGGAAGGTTGCCGACAAAAATCTAAGCGCAAAATGCCAAATTCACTTCTTTGCCTGCCGCCTTCCGGCACCTCTTCATATCATATCTACCATACAGTAATTTTGCGCCTCTGGCAGCTGAATTTTGGCGTGCAAATGGAAAACTGGGGCGGAAATGCGCCTCAAGTTACCACGTACGGTACCAACTCCCCAGGGGGGGGGCGGGGGCGGGGGGATTCTGTGCGCATACACCTATTAATAAAAATTTTGTAACGATTGTAGACGTAATAGGCTAAATATACAAGCAGAACATGCAATAACAGGCACCAATTGCAAAAGCAGCAACCCAACGATATGTTTCGCCCTTTAGTAAAAGACATACCATTGAGCACAATTATGGGCCAGGGCTCATCAGTTTGACAGCCCAAAATTGTAATTTTATCTTATTTATTAATTATTATTTACGCATAATGAACCATAGGCCTATTATTTTTGGACGTGCCATAATTTGAGAACCAGTTTGTGAGGTCCACATTGGGTCTTCTCTTCTTCAAGCAGGTAAAGTATGGGCGAACGGACGGACGTACAGTATTCGCACTATTTTCATTCCCACTCACCTTTCTTCAGGAGTTTTGCTAGCGCGGCACGTGTCCAACTCATCAAATTCGCAAGTGGTCCAGTTGTTGTTTCCTTTCTGTTTAAAATCAGGCGTTATAGAGCAACCACACTGCTGCCGCAAGACCAACATGTCACAGTCTTGATCACAGTTCACAACAGAGTAAAACTCGTCTAAAAACAAAGCTCATTTGATTCATATTACATACATTAGAAAAAAGTTTAGAAACAAAGCTGATTGAATCATATTATCAGAAACAATGAGCTTGGTGCCAGGTTTATCCCATGGACTACACTCTACTAAAGGTACTGCCTGTATACGTTTCCGCCCTTTCCCGTTGGTAACAACCTATCTATACCTACATTACCTGGCATAATGTGAAGCTTTGGATTGTCTATGCATGGTGCTGTGAACAAGTTGATGTCCATCACACTGTCTCGCTTTCGCGTCACTTCCTGTTTCAATGCAATCCAACTGTGTGTTCCAGGGGAAATCATCATCCAATTGCCCTGGTCAAATCGACCGTTGTAGTCAGCTTGAATCGCGAAACCTTCATCCAGAAAGTTTTGCTCAAGATCTGGCAACTCGTCCTCAATAAACGCATTGAGAGCAAAGAAAATGCCATTTGCAGTTCCTGAATCAATAGAAAGCAAAGCTTTAGAAGCAGAAAACAGAAGAATGAATGGCATGCAAATGAGGGATTGTAATATATATTATTTATCGATATTTGCACTCTGCATGTCACATTTATACGTACAAATGTACCTGGCTTTGATGCATTGTAAATCTTCGGATCAATATGAATCTGGAAACATTTTGCGAACTCTGGGGTGTAGACAGTCTTAAAACTGATGCCATGATTTGCCAAATTCTTAACGTTAGTAATTGTCTCTCCATGTTGTTTACAAGGGTCACGCAATGGTCTGTCAGAAGTTCGTATAAGTTCTATTTGTTCACAGCCGAAGCCCATTTCATTCACCAGCTTCACAAAGGTCATATTATGATCTTTTCGCCATTTCGCATATTTCTCTCTTATTGAGGCAATTTCTTCATCGTGTTCAATTATGAGTGGGTACTTGTTGAGGAAATGGGTAAAAAAGTAGCGCCTAAGATCATCAGTGAAATTGTACTCCATCGCCTTGGAGAGACGCAACCTGTTGAAGTTGCAGATGGTAATGGTAGGAAATTCCAGTGCTTTCCCATCTGCACTGGCCTCATACACAGTTGTAGTCCATTTATCTCCATACACAAACTGAGTCATTAGATTGAAAAGCGATAGGAACAGGGCAGCTGTACTACCCAGTAGGACAAAGAACCAAACAGATCTAAAAACGATCGAGTTTGACCTTGACCAATCTGACCAACCATGCCAGCTGGTGGTTTCACACCATTGTTGAAATGTGGATTTCCTCCTGGTTTTAGTGCCCATTGAAACGACTGAACTGAACCAAGCTTTATGGTGGAATTCCAAAAATGCGATATAATAGCAGCACAGCAGATGGGATTGTATTGTGCGCTAGGAAAATGAACTTCCTAATGAAATTATTGTGAAATGTGCCACACACATGAACGGTATAGATTACATTTTGTTTTGACTTGGAGTACAATAGAAGCATGACATTTGCCTCAAGGAGTATCACATTTCCTTGTGTGCACAAGAACTTATGCATGCCTTAATATTTAGCCTTTCTATGTGATTCTGATGTCATCTACCTACCTGGGCAGAAAAAATGTTGGCTCTTAGCTAAATAATATAGAGCATAACGTCTGGCAATGACTGAACTACAGTAACCATAACCATGAGAGGAATAACAAAGTAGAAGCAAGAATAATATAACCTAAAGAATGAAACACTATACGCTATGAAACGATTGAACCCTGCCGCATTTTGATGTAATCTGATTACAATCATCGATGATTTCCAATCACCGATGATAATGATTACAATCATGGAACATCGATTACATTGAACATTGAACATTGATTACAAGCAAGGAACATTGATTGTAATCATCAATGATTGTAATCAAGTCAAAATGCAGCAGGGTTCAATCATTTCTTAGCGCGTAGTGTTTCATTCTTGTTAGATTATATTATTCTTGGTAGAAGTCGGTGTACATGTCTTCATGTTGCATCAAGCAAGACCAAGATTTGTGTGCAATTTTTGAACCCAGCATGAAACCGAGCATGAAATTTTTGAAATAATCATAAAAGACGGTAAAGATCATGCCTGCGCGTGCAGTATTTATACCACTATATGGGACTACTGTAATGATAAAAATTAATTAGGAATAATAATCATAATTTGGATGGTAATAAACTTGATTCACCGAAGGAGAGTGGTAGAATCTTCTTAACCCTTGCTGTTGTGGTCTAACTGCAGTGTAAGCCACAGCTTTATTGTGATGAGTGAACACTGGCTGAATTTTCTTAGTTGAAAGTGGCGGTAGGTCCTGTTGTTTCATGTAGTTTTCTCGGTTCTTTTTCATGAAATACCAGCATCCGTTGATGATGTACATGATTGCATGGAAAATGGTTAAGAGGCTCATGCCCGCATAAAGACCCAGTGAGCCACCGACATTGCTCAACAGCTGGCTCAATGTGTACTGTTCATATCTTTCGACAACCTGCAACATTTATGTTTCAGCAAACGTGCCTTGGATACGGCTGCTGCCTGTGCCTATTACACTTCTTAAGGTAGCGTGAGGGAGAGTTGACACCATTCAATCACTGGCCTTGGAAATATGTATGTGCAGCGCACAACAGACAAGACAACACCTCAGGATTCCTACTTCTACAGTACCTCTGTTTCTTCACTCGTAGCCATGATATGTAGAACAACCTGAGTGCTGAGCTAGATGTGACTAAACTAAAACTGCCATGTACATAGGTACCTGAAGCTGCATGGTCTGGAAGTAAAGGTCTACAGCTGCATAGCTTTTTAGAACTGCTTCCGGTGATGCATTTTTTGCACCTGCACCCTCCCTCGCAATAATCTCGGCGAGAGAATGTGCCTGCGCATGTGAAGGAAATTTGGAGGTGGTGATGCTGTACTGAATGCGCTTGTCCTTGCAGGGTGGCTTACACTCCTTCTTGCAGTTCATAACATACTCATCTACTCTTCTCCTGCAAGAGAAATTTACAAAAGAATTGTCTGTCTGATGACTTTGTTACTACTACCGTATTTTTGGGTGTATAGCCCCATGGGGTTATACAAAAATCGAGAGGTCTGATGGGGGGTTATTCACTGGGTGGATCTGGATATACAATGGGGGGGGGGATAAAAATGGGACACAATTTATGTTTTTGAGCGGTGTGTAGAGGCATGTTTTTGAGGTCAAAAGTACGTGTTTGAGGGGCATAATCGCGGTCAAAACAGGGTTATTCTAGTACAAGACATTCTCAGCTAAGCTTATAGGCATAGTACCGTAGCTTAGTGTAGCAGTAGCTATAGCTAGCTTATGACCAGCTTACATAGGTAGGCTAGGTACCTTCCAGTACATGGGGGTTATACACCAGGGGGATATACACTGGGCAAAATTTATGTTTTGCCAATGGGGGTTATACACTGGGGATATACAATGGGGGATATACACCCAAAAATACGGTAGGTAAGGTGACCAGTGGCCGGCCAGCCAGCCACTAGAACAGAACAGCCACCTCTTTTCTCATGAATAATGGGTGTTATGCTATGTTCCAATCTTCTGTTGTTCCAATCTACCAATATACCAATCTTCTTTTGTTCTCTCTTGGAAGCACTTGTCCACTGCGTCCCATTCACAAGTGGTAAAGTTGTTTCCTTCATTTCCATCTGATGTCAAAGCGCAGTTGCATAGCATCAACAGGTACATCATGTCACAGTCTTGATGACAGTTCAGAACAGAGTAGAACTCATCTGAAGGCAAAAAAACACACAGGGTTTTATGGTTACACAATTTGATGTAGAAGATAGATGTCCCTTCAAAATTGTAGTATGTACATACAGTACTATGAGGACTCCATTCCATAATAGAGAAGACTAGTATATTAGACTATATGTATTATGGAGTCCTGGTACTACACATGTACCGCCATACCTGGCATAATTTGAAGCGTTGGACTTTCCACACATGGTGCTTTAAACAGGTGAATGTCAGTTACACTCAGCCTTTGTTTGGTCATTTCCTGCTTCAGTGCAATCCAACTGTGTGTTCCAGGAGAAATCATCATCCAATTGCCCAAATCAAATCGACCATTGTAGTCAGCTTGGATGGCAAAACCTTCATCCAGAAAGTTTCGCTCCAAATCTGGCAACTCTTCCTCAATAAATGCATTGAGAACAAAGGAAATGCCATTTGCAGTTCCTATAAATAAAATTTATCTTGTGGAACTAGAGAATACATGGCTGGGCATTTCATGATATGTTTTTAAAATTACCTGGTTTTGTTGCATTGTAAGCTTTCGGATCAATATGAATCTGGAAACACTTGGCAAATTCAGGGGTTACCACAGTTGTAAAACTAATGCCATTGTCTGTCAAATTTTGTTCAGTTGTGGTTGTGTTCCCATGCTGATTGCATGGATCGTCCAGGGGGCTACCCTTTGTGCGTATGACCTCCAGCTGTTCACAGCCAAAGCCCATTTCATTCACCAATTTCACAAAGGTCATATTGTGCTCTTTTCGCCATCTTGTGTAGTTATCTGTCATAGCGTAGAAGTACCCTTCTGGAGTCTGTTCAAAGGGATATTTGTTCAAAGAGTGAAAGAAGAAGTAGCGCCTCAGCTCCTCTGTGAAGTTGTACTCCATTGCTTTGGAGAGACGAAACCTGTTAAAGTTGCAGATGGTAATGGTAGGAAATTCTAGTGCTCCTCCCTCTACACCGGCCTCATACACAGTTGTAGTCCATTTGTCACCATCCATAAACTGTGTCATCAGGTTTACAATTGAAAGAATCAAGAGAGCCATGCTACCGAGAAGGATGATGGACCAGACCAATTTAATCAAGATCGACTCTGAACTGGACCAATCTGACCAACCATGCCAGCTGGTGGTTTCGCACCATTGTTGAAATGTGGATTTGCTGGATTTAGCCATGATGGAGCTTTTGTCCAGAGGAGAGTTACATACTACTATTCCATGTTGTACACCAGCAGTTGATTGGAAACCATGTACATCTACATAACTATGGTAGTAGAGCATCCAACCAAACTCTCCACTCCACTTATGATAAGGTGTGTGTGTATGTGTGTTTGTCTCTTTTGTCATGGTTTTTTATTATTGAAATATTATTTTCATTGTTATTGACAGGAACAATATAAAAAAGCACACTAAGTAAGTACTACGTCACAACTGCTGGCTAACAAGTACACAAACACGGGGAGCACTCAATCAAATTATGACATATTAGCCCATTCAGCTAGTTGTTAGCTAAATGTAGCTAAAGTATGGCTTGGGATAAACCCGGCCATATGAAGTGCTGCCAACTCTCCACAATGGTCATGATGGATTTTGAGACTGGGCTCATGCCAGCCAGTTACACGACCAGCATTTCCAGGGCCCGTTTTCACAAAAGTCGCAATTTTAGCCGGCCAGTTATTTAGAATTGTTCAAAAAAAATTAGCCGCCCAGTTACGTAACCGGCTAGTTAACCAGCGGTCAAAGCAAAAACAAAACAAATACAAAACGTAGCATTATTGTTAGGCCCAACGCTTGTTCAAACTTGGGCAACCTTTTGTTTGTCGATCTGGCTATATGGCTGAACTACAGTAACTGTAACGATGAGGAATAAATAACACAGTATAGAAGTCTATGTTTTATAATATCAAAGAGATGAGTCAATATAAGATGTCAATATGAGATGACTTATATATCAATATAAGTCTATATCAAGAGTTGTTTGTGTAGACCCGGCATAAAAATTTTTAAATAAAACAATGCAGAAGATCATGCCTGCCTGCGCAGTATATATCGATATGTGGGACTAATGATAAAAAAGATTAATCAGGAATAATATTCATAATTTGGATAGTAATAAACTTGATTCATAGAAGGAGAGTGGTAGAATCTTCTTAATCCTTGCTGTTGTGGTCTAACTGCAGTGTAAGACACAGCTTTATGGTGATGAGTGAACACTGGCTGAATTTTCTTTGTTAACAATGGTGGTAGGTCCTGTTGTTTAATGTAGTTTTCTCGCTTCTTTTTTATACAATAGCAGAATCCATTGATGATGTACATGATTGCATGGAAAAGGGTTAAGAGGCTCATGCCCGCATAAAGACCCAGTGAGCCACCGACATTGCTCAACAGCTGGCTCAATGTGTACTGTTCATATCTTTCGACAACCTGCAACATTTATGTTTCAAGCAAACATGCATTGCATAAGGCTGCCTATTACACTTCAATATGGTAGCATGAGGGAAAGCTGACACCATTCAAAACATACATACCATCCTTGGAAGTGCATAGTGCACACCTCAGTATACGTACAATTCTGCCTCTGTTTCTTCATTATGAGCCATAAGGTATGTTATACAACCTGAGCACTGAGCTATGTAAGTAATGAAAAGAATAAAAAAGTCATACCTGAAGCTGCATGGTCTGGAAGTAGAGGTCTACAGCTGCATAGCTTTTTAAAACTGCTTCCGGTGTTTTATTTTCTGCACCTCCCTCTTTTGCAATAATCTCAGCGAGTGAATGTGACTGCGCATGTGAAGGAAATTTCGAGGTGGTGATGCTGTACTTAATCCGTCTATCCTTGCATGGTGGCTTGCACTTTTTCTTGCAGCTGTTCTCAACATACTCAACAACTCTACTCCTGCAAAGACATTCTTTTATGGTGACCAGCTTTCATGTCACATGTTTTGGTGTCATGCCAGTAGTACCTAAACCTATGTAGTACATAGTACACATACTGATCTTCCAGTGTACTCTCTTGGAAGCACTTGTCCACTGCATCCCATTCGCAAGTCGTTAAGTTGTTCACTTCATTTCCATCTGGTGTCAAAGCACAATTGCATAGCATCGACAGGTACATCATGTCACAGTCTTGATGACAGTTCAGAACAGAGTAGAAGTTATCTGAACAAAGGCAAAAAACAGGCCAGGGTTAGGTGGAATGCACAATGTGATGCATTTTTCATTTCAAAATTGTTTGTAATAGTGCCTACCATACCTGGCATGATTTGAAGTGTTGGACTGTCCACACATGGTGCCTTGAACAGGTGTATATCAGTTACACTCTGCCTTTGTTTGGTCATTTCCTGCTTCAGTGCAATCCAACTGTGTGTTCCTGGGGAAATCATCATCCAACTACCCAAATCAAATCGACCATTGTAGTCAGCTTGAATGGCAAAACCTTCATCCAGAAAGTTTCGCTCCAAATCTGGCAACTCTTCCTCAATAAATGCATTGAGAACAAAGGAAATGCCATTTGCAGTGCCTATGAAAAAATTTATCTTGTGCAATTGAGAGAATACAAGGGTACAGTATGGTGAGCATATAATGAAATGTTTAGGAACTTACCTGGCTTTGTTGCATTGTAAGCTTTTGGATCAATATGAATCTGGAAACACTTGGTAAATTCAGGGGTGTACACAGTTTTAAAACTGATACCATTGTCTGTCAGATTTTGTTCAGTTGTGGTTGTGTTCCCATGCTGATTGCATGGATCACCAAGGGGGCTGCCCCCTGTACGTATGACCTCCAGCTGTTCACAGCCAAAGCCCATTTCATTCACCAGTTTCACAAAGGTCATATTGTGCTCTTTTCGCCATTTAGTGTAGTTATCTGCCACTGCGTAGATCTGCTCTTCTGGAGTCGGTTCAAAGGGATATTTTACCAAAAAGTGAAAAAAGAAGTAGCGCCTCAGTTCCGGTGTAAAGTTGTACTCCATTGCTTTGGAGAGACGCAACCTGTTAAAGTTGCAGATGGTAATGGTAGGAAATTCTAGTGCTCCTCCCTCTACACCGGCCTCATACACAGTTGTAGTCCATTTGTCACCATCCATAAACTGTGTCATCAGGTTAACAATGGATAGAACCAAGAGAGCCATGCTACCGAGAAGGATGACGGACCAGACCAATTTAACCAAGATTGACTCTGAACTGGACCAATCTGACCAACCATGCCAGCTGGTAGTTTCGCACCATTGTTGAAATGTGGATTTGCTGGATTTACTCATGATGGCGC
The DNA here is from genome assembly GCA_030247985.1 of Epsilonema sp. ZAB3_2. NCBI lineage: Eukaryota > Metazoa > Nematoda > Chromadorea > Desmodorida > Epsilonematidae > Epsilonema > Epsilonema sp. ZAB3_2. The sequence goes on along the minus strand of JASAMW010005919.1, from coordinate 1,275 downwards.
TTTTGACTAGAGGAGCATTTAACTACATACAAGTACTTATGTACAGTATGTGCAGCTGGTTGGAAACAATATGCATCACTCTATGGTATGGCAACCGACCATACTCTTTTCACTTCAGTATGATGACAGGGTATGTGTGTTTGTCTTTTTGTCACGGTTTTTATTATTGAAATATTATTTTCACTGTTATTGCCAGGGGCAAATATATTTAACAAAGCACACTACGTCACTGCTGAGGCTAACAGGTAGGTACACACTACGTCACCTAGGTACATACGTACATACTGTAGGTATCCATGTTCTATATGTACACAGGCAGCACTCAATCAAATTTTGCCAGATTAACTCATGCAGTTGGCTTTGTCGAAGCACAATAAAAGGTGCTGAGTGAGTTGGGTAGGTATCACATTTCTTTTTCTTTGCAGCAACGCACTCAAATGTCATTTGAAGACTATGATGTTCATGATTAAGGGACTTCTGTATTTATTTATAGATAGGCTGCAATATGGCAGGGTAGAATTACTGTTAGTATTATATTATGGGAACACCATCACAGTATTCTGGTGCCATCATGTGGCTACTCTTGCTGCATGCTGTACCGTATGCTTCACCTCAAATTGTCTTTCTTTGCTGGGAGTGATAGCATTTTCTAGAGCCCTTCTGTTGCCCACCAAACATGATCATACTTCAAATGCAGACAATGGGTCACTGGCTGAATTTTTCTTTTGACAAACAGTTGCTGTGGTAGTGGCTGTTGCTTTTCATTTGTGTCCTTTTTCCTTATAGGGTAGTAACAGCAGCTGATGAGATACATGACAGCCTGGAAGATGGTTAGTATGCTCATGCCTGCATACAGGCTGAAGGAACCACCAATGTTGCTGAACAGTTGGCTCAAGGTGTACTGTTCGTACCATTCAATAACCTGAAGCAACAGTAACATGTAAGTAGTACAAGTACAAAGTACTCCTACTGATACATGAAAGGTGTTCCAAGAAGAAATGTTCAATTTATCCATCAGTTAGACAGGTTTGTGCATACATACATACCTGTAACTGCATTGTCTGAAAGTAAATGTCAACAGCAGCAAAGCTTCGCTGAATTTCTTCTGGTTCAACAGCATTTCCTAGGTAACTGGCAACTGTTCGTGCTTGTGCTTGTGAGGAAAACTTAGAAGTGGTAATGGAATACTGAACGCGCTTATCATTGCACAGAGGCTTGCAGTCTTTTTTGCAGCTTTCTTCATCAATGCTAGCATTAGCATATCCCCTTCAAGAA
>JASAMW010005917.1:0-52410 GCA_030247985.1 Epsilonema sp. ZAB3_2 | reverse complement strand
TCAACCCACCCCCAGAGTGGCGCGTGCAGTATTTACCTTCGTCTTTTTATGCATTTGTTATAAATCGCTTATGAGAAATACGCAAATGTGAAGGAGAAGAAGATCATCATCTTCGTTCTTTCCTGTCTTTGTGTCTGAATCTGTCCTTGTGCCTGTTTTATTTTTCCTCTTTTCCGTTGTTTTCTTTTGTCTCTTTTGCGAAATTGTGCATTTTGCATAATAAGACGAATTACTGCAAGCGCTATCCTGGGAAAGGGTTGAGAAAGCGCGTCGTACTATCGCGTAAGAAAGAGCCGGGCCTACGCTACGTTCACAAATCCGAAAATATCTTGGTTCCTACATTTTATTTCAGGTGCCCATGCTACCGATGCCTATTCCCCACCCCACCACCCCCTTCTGCAGTTACAAATTGTGCAGAAGGGGGTGTGATGGGTGCTGTATGTGGAATTATTGGAAGCCTGCAAGCATTGGAAGTACTGAAGATTGCGGCAGGCATAGGAAGTACGTACACGTAAGCACCTTATCTGTTTACCTCTGTAAATTTTTACGTGCAATCGGTCCAGCGCTAATTTTAGTTGCGAGTTTGTTTCCGTCGGTCATAATGAATGCTGCTATTAGCAATTTGACGTTGTCCTTTCTTATTGTGCTAACATCAGCATTTATTATGACGCAAAGAAACTCGCAATTTCGTTTTTTCGCTGGACCACTCCAATTGTGCTGTTGTTGTCTTTGGGCCATGGCCATTTTCATGTTGTTTTTTAGCCTCTTACGCGGGTCGTATGTTTGTCTTCGACGGTCTAAACGGTGAAACGAGAACGATTCGATTGAAACAGCGCGATCCAAAGTGCGCGGTGTGTGGTGAACAACCCACAGTGACCACGTCATTGATGGACTACGAAGCTTTCTCAGGTTCTTGCGCCTGTGATAAGGTATGACGTAAAGTTTATGAACAGTCAGGAGAGGACCAAAGTCATTCATTCATTCATTCAAATAGGCCTTCAGGAGTCTTATTTGAATGACATTGCGTTGCTTCTAAATTTGTGTACAAATATTGTGATTGTGTAATGGTCAGTAATCAGAAATTAGGTTTATTCACTACACCTGTAGTACTGTGAAGCTTCGTGTATAACCCCCTGTTTGGTAACTAACGATTTTTATCACCCCTCTCACCAAAAAATTGAAAACACGGTGGAAAACGCGCAAGTAAAACAAAACATTTTGGTTGGCCTCGTTTATTACCCCTCAATCGACGACTATCGATTTTTATCCCCCCATGGGTTACACGAAGCTTTGCAGTGCATGCATAGATATTCATTCTTTCAAGGAAATTTACCTAACTAATGTTTCAAATTCTATATGATATCTATATATCATTCTCAAAGCTGCAAGGTAGAACGCTGGTCAATTCTCCAGTGACGATGTTTCTTTCTGCTTTTAGGTAGCTAGCGTTTCCTTATTGTCTACTGACAATCGCATTTCAACGCGGGACTATTCTGCGCTTATTTCCAACCCAACCAATGATAACGGGCGGCATTTATTGATTGATGTGCGGCCGAAACACGAATACGACATATGCCGACTGGAAAAATCGATAAGTAAGGGCTGGTTCGCATAGCATGCATTGGCAAGTTGAATTTGCATATAGCGTGTTTTCGTTCGACACGTATAATACGTGCTTGTTCTGATTTATTCATTCGTAATGATTTGTACATTGAGATAGTAGTGCGTTTTGAGACATTTGGGTGAGATGTCTGTTGGTCGTCTTTCGCCGTTATTTAAAACCAATTTGAAACATTAGGTGATTTTACGATCTTGTGCTGTGCTTTAGATTCGCCAGTATTTGAAACCATTTGAAACATTAGGTGATTTTCCTATCGTGTGCTGTACTTTAGATTTACCATTATCAATGTTGGAGAAATCTGACGGACCGTCACTTAGAGACAAAATCTTATCCTCAAGTCAGGAGAAGACATTACCAAAACAAGGTGAGTGCTCTCTTACGATAAAAGGACGACATTTTAAACAATTGTGAATTTTGGCGTTGTGCCAAATTTCGCAATTCCTAAATTCGGCCTGTGTAAAAGCATGGACTTCTGTACTCCGGGCGTACACCATCCATACACATTCCCTGCATGTGAATGAACCGTGAAAGATTGTTTTAGGATCCTGGTAAACCTGGCCTGGGTAAACCTGTGGAATATCCACCGTATGCAATAAGAGCCAGCGCTTGGTCGCAAGGCGACCCCTCTCAACTAACCTTTATTTTCAGTGCAACTTTTGATCGGTAGTCGACGCGAAGGTCGACGCGGTCGTCTTTCTTGCTCATTTGTTTCTTTCCGCGCCGACCTTCGCGTCGACTACCGATCAAAAGTAGCACTGAAAATCAAGGTTAGTAGTACAGAGGGGTCGCCTCGCGACCAAGCGCTGGCTCTTATTGCATATGGTGAATACCCGAAAATGAACGCTGTTACTAGGTGCGTGGCCGGGTTTACCCAACCAATTTATTTACCCCATGATACTTACACCTACTATTTCCTTTTGCAGTTTTTCTGGTGTGTCATCGAGGCAACGATTCGCAAAAAGCTGTACTTCTTTTGCAAGAAAAGCTGGAAAAGGATGCTAACGAGGATATTCCAGTGATAGTGGACGTGATTGGTGGTCTGCAATCATGGACTGAAGAAGTAGATCCGAATTTTCCTGTTTATTGAGGTTGTTGAATCATATCACGGGTTGAATGAGGTTCACTCACCCTAGATGGAAGGAAAATGCGCTTGGCTTGGCTTGGCGAACTCCCACGACGAGCGTACTTCTTGCGCATTTCTTTATGTGAATGTGCCATGAGTATTATTGTGTGTACTGTTGTTTGCGTGAATTGGTAGTGATCGAATGAGTGGAGTAAAAGATTTTTGCATTTGTTCGATTGATATGATGAAGAATCGCTTTCCAATGCGAAGTTTGGCTTTCCTGTGAAATTTAGCAACAAGCGTAATGATCGTAATTGTATGATTTTCTGTATGTCTTTATTTAGGCTTCTTTTAGGGGCAATTGAAATTTTCCCATCGTATTTTGACGTCGGAGGATTCAACATCTAGGCAAAGAAGACCAACTGTCACTCGGTTCAAGCCAAAGCACACGGTGAGACAAGTTTGGGAAGGTAGTACTTCAGGTATTGTAAACGGGAAAGTTTTCGGACGGATAGATTACGGAATTTTACCTGTCTTGGGTTGAAACCCGTCGTTTGTCCGAAAATAAGGATCATCCGAAATTTTCCCCATTGACAGTATTGTTTGTTGTATTCCATACACTGCACACATAATTACTCGCGCGAGTTTTGGAGCACACGCATCTGTTTTCCAATTCAAAATCGCATCATGCAGGCTATGTGTGGAGTAATACGAAAGCCGTGTAGAATATCAGCTAATGTTTCAAAAGTTGAATAAGGACTGTCAGCAACTGCTTCAATCTATTGGGTTGAGCTGGCACGTGGAATGCAGATGTTTATCCCCTTTTAGAGAGCCAACAGTGTTCGTCATCATGACGTCATCCCGCGGCGTGTCTGGTCTTCGCTGCATCTGTTGTACGGGCTTCAGCGGTACAACGGGGGTACAGTTGGAAGGCCACCTGGCCAGCGAACACCTCAAGTACTTTCCGTACCAATGCTTCTACTGCGAATACGTGCGTCTTCCCTCCGAATATTACTACGAGCTGCATCACAATCAACTGCATCAGGGCAAAGACATGAAGGTGAGGCGATTATGTGAGTTTCTTTTTTGCAGCAGTTTAGGATATTGAGCAGTTGCGCTAGGACTTTTGGGTGGTCGCAATCCCGCAAGTCTAATCGCAACGGGTAAAATAGATTCGAATCCAGAATGGGAGCGCAAGTCTAGAACTTGGTGCTAGGAGCGGATAATTTCTGTGGGGTATTAGTGCTAAAAGACTTTGATGAAGTCGTATTTTGGTCGGCCGCTTGCTTACGTTTTCCATCACAAGAGGTTCTTTGCTATCTATACCCCTGCAGTGCGTAACTTGCCGTATTTTTGGGTGTATAGCCCCACAAAAATCGAGAGGTCTGATGGGGGGTTATACACTGGGGGGGGGGGGGGGGGGATATACAATGGGGGGGGGATATACACTGGGCAAAATTTATGTTTTTGAGAGGTGTGTAGAGGCATGTTTTTGAGGTCAAAAGTATGTGTTTTAGGGCATAATCGCGGTCAAAACAGGGTTATTCTAGTACAAGACATGCTCAGCTAAGCTTATAGGCATAGTAGCTTGGTGTAGGAGTGGCTATAGCTAGCTTATGACCAGCTTACATAGGTAGGCTAGGTACCTTCCAGTACATGGGGGGTTATACACCAGGGGGGGATATACACTGGGCAAAACTTATGTTTTGCCAATGGGGGGTTATACACTGGGGGGATATACAATGGGGGATATACACCCAAAAATACGGTAGTACTGAAGGCACCAGGTGACGCGTGCTTGTATGAAATTTTACCCGCACTATCTGCTTGTACTCAACTCACCGTGAATTTTATTATTAGTATTGCTTGTGCTTGTTAGCCTATATTTCCAGTGCATCTACACGCCGGACCCACAACAAAAGAAGATTCTGAGCAAGCTGCTGAATTCATCGATGGGAGGCACGGGAAGTACTACGCACGCAGTCCACAACGCTGATGTAACGCAGATCTACTAACAAATAGGGCTGATGTCTGTCTGTGTGTCTGTGATGCAATAAACTCGCTCAGTTTTGCAGCTACAGAGTTGACCAATGGCTCATTCGCAAGCTTATAAGCCCAAGGGCGCCAGGAAGGCCTTCGATTTTTGATCTGATCAACCGATCGCCAATAATCGATCAATAATCGATATTTTAGTACTAAAAGCGCGCAGATTCACTCATAACTCACTCAATTTTGCACCTACATCATCCATCCAGGGCTCTTTCAAGCGCTTATGGCCCCGAGAACGCCAGAAAGACCTGCGATTTTTGATCTGATCAGCCGATCATCAATAATCGATCGATAATCGATATTTTAGTACTAAATGACGCAGAAACCAAACGACGCAGGTTTTCAAGCCAGCGTTTGCAAATGGTTACGCCCGAAAGTGCACACGAGACTAAAACGCGAGATGCGCTAATGGGTTGCCAGATCTGCAAAAGGGTTGCCAGATTCAGACGTGGGCACGGTTTTGAGGGTGGGGGTCTGTCAGTGGGGGTATGCAGGAGGTCAAAAGTGGGGGGGTGTTGCGTACCCCCACCCCAAAAAAATTTTTTGGCCACGTACCCCCAGATTTTTTACGTACCCCCAAGAAAAAACCTCACGTACCCCCAGCATATTTACGTACCCCCAACTGTAAATGATATGCTACATAACCCCACAGTCTATACAATAGGCCTACCTATCCCCAGAAAAAATGAGCACTATTTTTTTGCACACAGTGCAACAGTCTTATTATTGTGCTCCTTGTAATATTTATACAACATGCAGTGGTGGGTTGATAAGAGTGGTATGTAAGTATGTGTTCGAATTGAATTTCCACTTTTGAATACTTTAGCAACTTGTCTAGAATGATAGGAATAAACCATTATATAAAACTATTCACTACATTATGCAACTACAAACAACAATTCTTGAGAATGCATGCACTTTGTGGAGTGTGTAAAAAGTCTGAGCATGGATGTAAGCCAGAGGAAAAAAAGGTGGGGGTACGTGTCCTGGCAGACAACTGCTGATTTCAAGTTTGGGGTTACGCGGTGGGGATACGTAGTGCTGTTTTTTTTCTGGGGGTACGCGGGGGTATGTTGCTTTTCATTTTTCCTGGGGGTACGGGTGGGGGTATGGAGAGGTAGGGGTGGGGGTGCGTTCAACATACCCCCCCTCACCCCCAGGCCCACGTCTGCAGATTGCTAGATGCGCAAAATGGTTGCCAGACCTGCAAAGGGTTGCCAGATTGCTAAATGCGCAAAAGGGTTGCCAGATTGCTAAATGCGCAAAAGGGTTGTCAGATCTATGAGGGAGAAGGGTTGCCAGATCTGCCATAGGGTTGCCAACTCTGCGATAGGGTTGCCAGATATACTACTTTTTGCCAACTGCCCAAAATGGTTGCTAGATGAATAATATGTTGACAGATCACGATCTACAACAGGGTTGCCAGATCTGCAAAAGGGTTGCCAGATTTTGCAAAAGGGTTGCCAGATCTGCAAAAGGATTTTACTGCGAAGCTGTAACGGGCCACTGGTTTATAGAAAAGACGTGCTAAAACTGTTCTTTGTGGAGAGCGAGTGCAACAATATCAGCACGGTTAGCTGCCTTGTACATACTTATAACACATATTTACACGAGCTAATGTTTCAAGTTGAGTATAAGGAAAGCCGTAGTTTCGGACTGGCTAATCCGAAGGAAGGGAAGTTTAGAGTTGTGCACTCGTGCGTGCGTATATTTACTTGCAGCATTTCTTGGCATTTTTTGCTCTGTGGTGGTGAAATTGAGTTTACATTTAGCAAAGTGTACACAATTTCACCACCAACGAGTAAAAAATGCCCAAAAATGCTGCAAGCAAATACACGCACACCCACGAGTGCACAAGTACAACTGTAAACTTACCTTGAGATTTTTGGAGAACGAGCTAATGTTTCCGGCATATAAAGAAAGATACATAGAACTCTTTTTTTTATTGTGGTTCGTAGATATGCAGTCTCTGAAGCTTAGTTGGCTGGGTTTTTCTAAGGCCGGGTTTACCCCATAGTACCCTAATGCCTATTTTTACCATTCTTTGTTGCAGGGCTTTTCTTCTTCCAACGCTCAGGCAGGCGGGAATGTTTACGAAACGCTCGGTGGCGGTTTCGGCGGGGTAAGACTATACGCGTCCGTTGCTTAGTGGCTAAGTAGCGCGCTCATTGTCCCCTACATCGAGTTCGATTCCTAGCGTCTCCTTCTGTTCTAATGCACAACACCAGCGGACATATGGCTCAGTGGCTAAGTAGCTCCCTCATTGCCCCACCCGGATTCAATTCCTATAACATCTTCTCCACTTTATTCAGGACACACCACAGGCATATGTGACTCAATGGCTATGTGATGTAGCTCGCTACTATCCCTCCTGGGTTCGATTCCCATACATCTTATTCCTCTTTATTCAGGGAAATCACACGCACTTGTGGCTCAGTGGCCATGCAGCTCCCTCATTGTCCTTCCCGGGTTCAATTCCTATGCCTCTCGACTTAATTTTTCAGGGTGGTAGGCCTTCGTCTGGTCGATTCGGCTCTGCCAACCAACGGAACAGTAGATTCGGTACAGAGGCGGGATTTGTGCCCTTCAATGGAAACAGATCTAGCCGATATCCCAACGAGCACGACAACAGGGGTGCAGGTACGTATGGATCGGTTGCGTTGTCGCGACGGGGTCGGTCGACGGCGACTCTGCGGTATTTCGTATGCGCGACAGTTAGCAAAGAACTAGGCTAACACTAAACCTGATGGAAAACTTGCCCAACCAGTCAGTGCTAGGTTGCTGCTGTGAGTGAGCCAATTTGTAACTTCGGCGCACAGCTTCTTCGGTATTTTGCTTAGGAGGAGCTGATTGCTACAAATGCGGCAAAAACGGCCATGTTTCTCGGGATTGCCCTGAACGTCAAGCTGAGAACGCGTCTAGCCGAAACAGATTTAGTCAAGTATGCACCATCAAGAGCTTGTTTTGGCGGACATTTCCATTGTAAAGGACGCCATACAAAACGTGTCAATGCATAACGGCACATACATACATACGTACGTAAGTTGTGTACGTACACATAGTACACGCAGGGTGCAGCCTAAAAGCGGCCCTACCTTACAGTACGTACGTACGTATACATAGTAGATGTGTGCATGCGTGTGTGATATGGGTTAGTAGTGGTGGCGGTATGTACGTACGGATATGAGACGCGTCCTATTATGTAGGTCCATCAGTACAGTAGGCGGAACCGTGCCGCCATATTCCCTGACCCTATTGGTCAGCGGATTGTGTATAGGACTTTAGTTCTCTTTCGCACATACTCTTTCACTCCTGGCACTCTTCTGTTTTGGTCTCTCCTAAAGAGGTCGTGCCTTCTAGTCCCATGTAGATGTGGTTTTGGGCACATAAATAATTCACCAAGCCTACGCCCACCTGTACATACGCCAACGCCTACTACAGCTATGTACCATTAGTGAACTCGTCGAAGCTAGCTTCCATGCTTCTTCATCATTGCTTCCAGTGACAAGACCTATGTAACATGTCTACAGACCAGGCGCCCTGCGCCCTTGAAGCATATTCTTCTACTTCTGTCCTAGTCCAAGGGACGAAACTGTACAGCCACTAGACCATGTTAGTTTGTACATTCTACGTACTCAGCCATACTCAGCCTACAGTACTCATCTACGGACCACTGAGCATCGCTCTATATTGGGCGGGGTCCGGGAAACACCTAAAATGCCGCCTCGGCGCCTCGCTGGCACCATCCTAGTCAAGCGCTACTCTTCACTCTACGTCAGCCAGTGGCGGGCAACCCGCGGCGTCGCATTTTCTGGGGGCCGAGCCGGGGACCGTGCTTGGTGGTTCTCAACGGCCATCGTTACGTCATCAAGTCAATAATTTACATATTTCAATTTTACAACTAGTCAAGTCGAGGGACGCCTCGCAGGGGACGGGGTTACGACTCCCCGCCCTTAGGTGACGGGGTTACGAATCCCCGCACTTTATTACCTTGCGAACAGCGCAAGCACAGCTGTGAAAAACTTGTGGACATCACAAGTACCTGAAGCCTTGCCGGATGACAGGGCAAGCCAGCTGAAACGACTAAGCTTGCCGGATGACAGGGCAAGCCAGCTGAAACGACTATGAAGCCTTGCCGGATGACAGGGCAAGCCAGCTGAAACGACTATGCTTGCCGGATGACAGGGCAAGCCAGCTGAAACGACTATGAAGCCTTGCCGGATGACAGGGCAAGCCAGCTGAAACGACTATGAATGAAGTCTTGCGAACAGCGCAAGCAGTAAATACAAGAAATGACAAGGAAGCCTTGCGAACAGCGCAAGCAATGTAAACCCCAAAAATGAAAATACAGTACGTTTACACGTAAAAGATGAAAAACTATACATTACACGTAAGACATGGCAAACCATACGTTTACACGCAAGAAATGACAAACCAAAACATACGAGACGGCGACATGCGTCATAATAATAATAATAACAATACCACAACAATAATAATACAATACAGCAATAATGCAATAATACTACATACAACAAGGAAAGCGAATACACACCGGGGTGAAAACAAAACAACAAAAAGCGTCCGTTTGAGACAAACGAACACGTACAGTAGCTACATAGAATCAACAAACAAAAAAAAGTAAACAAGTAAACAAAATGCGAGTTCAGTCAGTGACATAGTGTAGTAAACGAAGTAGGACACAAACAAGTCGAGGAGAAAAATTTGAGTTCGGTACGAGAGAGAGAGAGAACAAACGGGGAGACGGAGAAAAGCACAAAGTGAACCGTCGATTTAGTAGCAATCTTACAGCGCGGAAGCAAAAATAGACGGCGGAACCACACATATGAGGGCACAAGGCGGGTACCAAAATAAACCTGTACGAAAATAAAATTGATTACCAACAATGTATGTGCGTTTCGAAACTACAGTAGTACAGAAAAGTGCATTACTTTTGGTCAAGTAATGTTTTGTTGTTTTCATCGGCTAGGGTTAGCAAGTCCCACGCAGGAAAATTGTACAAGGTAGCAGCAGGTGAAAGAAAAACACACGAAAATCACGTTTAGCCCTAATCAAGCTTTTCGACAATAATTGCCACAAAATACATAGGCTAGCGTTATTTCATAGTTCGAATAAGGGCACAGTACACATCCAGTAAACAAATAGGCGTAATCAGGAAAACGGTAATACATCCATAAAACAATAAAGGTACACAAAATCAATCGACACCACGCAACAAAGAGTAATATGCATTTCATTTCCTACAGTCGGTAAAAATGTGCACAATACTCAAATCAACCGATAGCAAAAACGAACAATTGCGGCGTTTGTATGTACCTCATAAATCGAATAAAAGACAGTACAGTACGTACGTACACACCGGCATATTAGGAAAAACGGTAATAAATGCAGCACAACAACCATAGTACGCCCCAATCGGAACACTCCATTGCCATCCCACCGTGTACAGTACACGTATAGGTAAAAGACATCTATTACCGTGTAGCTTAACTGTGGACATTATGTACGTAATCTAATAGCGAATACAGTTAGTAATTTAGTACAGTACGTGAGGATACAGTGCACGCACACCGGCAGCTACAACACAGCTGGAACCGATGGTCCTGTTTCTGGCGACGGCGGCACCCTACACAACTCAACCTCTAAAATGCTGCAGAGTGATCAGTTGACGCTCTGACGAATCTTGATAGCTTTCAGAGAGTCACGAGGCGATTCCAGCTCAGCTAAAACAAGCATACAGTATTACATACGGCATCCAGTACTCGCTCACACCCAGCTAATAAACTAGTATGTACTATGCGACTGCCAACTTAGCTCAAAGAAAAGCCAACACAAAGCTAAAACCGTTTATCGCTTGTTCGAGCATGTGCCTAATCAATTTGCAATATGTATACATGAGCCAAACGCTTTATGCATGACGCCATTTCGGATACAGTAATACAGTAGCCAACTTCTAAACCCAAGCCAAGATAAAAATTCATATTTCGGCGCGAAGGAAGAATCCGTCGCAAAGTGAAAAACAACTTTGACCCCGTCACCTGCGTAATTAGCCCTTGATAGGAAATGGTCAAAAGTCCAAAAATAGCTAATCTCCACAGTCTCACCCACCTGCTAATCCTGTCTGAAAGGAAACGGGGGATACCGAAAGCAACGCTGACCCAAGCAGATGCAATCACCGCAAAAACGAGAGAAGAGCTCATGAGATTCACAAGTCCGTCTAGCAGCTGCAATAGAAAGGCCAAAACGGCGAAAAATAGGTGCAAGTCACAGGAGATACCCAATGAGCACTCATCGCTAATCGCCCTGACAATCACAAAGTCCCGAGTTTCGACGGGATGAGACAAGTACAGACCAGACAAAAGAAAGCCGCGCAGGCGAAACTCAGTTGGGAGCCAGACAAGGCTGTCGCGCCGTTATGTCACTAATTATCCCACCGGTTCAGTAGATTGCTAACCGCCTCACAACCGTATGCTATGTAAGGTAGGTACCTACATACCTACAATATAACCCAAGCCAACGCAGACGCAGAGAGGAGCGCATGTTAGTGGGCATCATTGTCCAGTCTAGGACGACTTCGAATTCGGTTGTCTTTAGGCCTGCTTGTGCTCGTCGCGACTCAACAGATAAACTTCCGTACATATTGTGCCACTAGGTAAATACTGACGCATAGACTGTCTACATCTCAAGCCACATTTCACGCAACAGCCGATTCTAATTCAGCTTTAGGTACGCTCAGCACTAGATAACTACAGTAGGCACATTTAGCTAGCCATGACATCACGCATAGTAAATATTGAAAACAAACTAAACGCATCCACGACCAAGTAGAAAGAACACACACATACATACAGTACAGTCACAGTCCCACGCCAAGTCCGTACGAATACATTACAGTACCTACGCCTCTGCTACATCACCAGCTCAACTGCTACTCGTACCTACGTGCTCTCCAATATTCTACGGCTGCAAACCTACATACCTTCATCTCTCTCTCCCACTTCAAATCGCTGGCATCGCCGCCGTACATTAATTTTTCGGCCCAACTTATCTGTACGTACAACGAAAACGACCGACAGAAGAAAATAACGCTATGGCTGAGGAAGACAGAAGAGACAATCAAGAAGTTCTTGGCGAACGGGAAGGAAGATATGAAATGCTGCAACTACGTCGGCTTGTGGCTGACATGAATGAACAACTGCAAGAGGCACGAAGACGACCGGAACCCCCGCCTCAACCCCAGATAGTCGTGGCCCCTGCAGCTCCCGATACCGACATGACTGGCCTGGGATACTTCATGGGCAATGAGGGGGACAATATCTTCGAATTCTTGGCCCTTCTAGACCAACAGGTGGCAATGAAGGGTTGGACGGATGACCAAGCACTGCAACTTTTGCCCGCTAAACTGCGCGGGCGAGCCCTGAAAGTATTCTATGCCCTACGCCCAGACAAAAGAGACACGTATGAACATGCAAAGGAAGCCTTGGCGGGCAGATTGGAACATAAGATGGGCGTACATGAAAACGCCTTTGAGGACGCCTGTCAGCAGCCTGGACAAAAGGTGATGGAGTTCGCTGAGGAACTCCTGGACAAATTCATGAGCGCCTTTCCCAGGGAAGATGTACATGCGCCGGGGAATGACAAGCGGCTTCGTCGAGCTTTCCGGAATGGCTTGCTGCCTGCTCTAGCTGCGCAGCTGACCGACGCCACAATCTTTGGAGGGGGCAGAGCAACAGACTTCACTGAAACAGTGGATTTTGTGGCCCAACTGGAGGCTGAATTGAAAGGCCGGCGGGACAGAGCAGACCTAAAGCGTTTACGCACCCAAAATCGGGAAGCAACAAAGAGAGAAGAGAAGGATGGCGCTCTAATCCAGACCTTTGCCGACAGGCTGAATGAAGTGATAAAGACGAGACAGGAACGGAGTGAAGAACAGCAGCAGATGCAGGAAATCCAAGAGCTGATCCAACAGGTGCAGAATAATAACGCAGATAGATGGCCAATCGAAGTGGCTAACGCGCCGGATGAACGACCTGCCTATGCCGCCAACAGACTTGACAGGCTTGAGAAAGCTATACTGCTTCTGGCTCAGGAATATGAAATTCTAGGCGACAGTGGTTACTTCAATGGCAATGGGCCATTTGGACAGCGAAGCTCTCCCATGAGACAATTCAGCAATGGTAGAGAATCCAGGGGCTCTTGTTACTTCTGTGGGGGAATTCGACATGACCGCACTGCCTGTCCAGCCCTGGATCAGCAATGCCAGAGGTGCGGAAAGATGGGGCATTTCTCCATTGTCTGTCGCTCATCCATCCAACCCATTAGACAACCACAAAGACATGTATATTGTGACTATCATGACAGTACTTCACACAGCAATGAAGAATGCAAAACGCGACACTACACCACAGATAGGGCCGGTACAGTCGGGATGATAACAGAGAAAAGGCCATTCAATAACTTAGATGAATTTCTAGCGCAAGCAGAACCACCCCATCAACAGACAGATACATACCGCAACGTCACCCAGTGGGCGTGTATGGTCACCGCCAAGCGGATTGCACACCAACACGGGAATCGCAACAATAGTCAGGTGAAACAAAACGCCCCCTACATCACGGTCGAACAGCGCAAGTGTAAACGTATCTTACCTACAAGTACAACTGGTAGAACAAAAGCGATAAGTAGCAAACAGTGCAAATGCAATGGAAAGCAATCTTACCACTTCCGTCGTCAAAGTGAATCTCCATATCCTGGTCCAACAGTGGACTTGGATTCTCAGCCATCCTTTCTTCCTGGCTTTGATCTGGAAAATAAAACGCCACTGCATCCTCGTTTCATCCACGCTGCAGTTCACAATCACAGCAGTTTGTACTCTAATGCTAAAGGAAATATCGATGCGGGAATCGCAATACCTTACGCAATGCAAATACAAGATGTTTCAGCAGCCAATGCAACAGAGGGACAACCAGATAAAAGTCGAAAACAAAGTGCGACTGAGGTCGCGGTACATACTGGAAAGGGAAACAAAACGCAGCACGCAAGGGCCAACTTTCCTAATGAGGGATTAGCAAAGCCCGGAGGCAAGATGTGGTTGAATGGCGCCCATGCTGTGACCGCGATGCAGCGGGTAGGGATTTTGCCAGAGCATGGCAAAACCCAAAAGGGGACGAACGCAAACGGAATGACCCTTTCTGCGAGTTCACAGTACGTTTGCCATCCACCGCAGTACCAAAATACTCCTGTCACTATCATAGACAAGAGCACGCAACATATTACGTACTCCCTGATTGCAGCAAGCAATAAGACAGTAAACGTGCAGCATATCAGCTTACCCAAAGCAGTTCTGGGGCAGATCGACCTGCCGGAGGTGAAAGCAACGCTTAGGCAGGCTCCACTCATCTGTGTCCAATACAACATGCCCATTCAAACCTGGAAAAGAGCAGCAACACTTCATACCTCACCAACCAATAACACCAAGGAAAAGTACAAGGACAGTAGAGAATCCGGCTCTCACTTTTCGGACGGATCCGACGTGGACAATTCGGACTTCGCGCTTCTGCTTCCATCCGTGAATGTGACAGGAGGACGTCACACAGCAAATTCCAAGGAACCGTCGACCCGACCCAGCCATATGGCAATAACCCAACGCAAAGCCAACGGACACACCCGGGAAAAAGGCAAACCGGGGGAGACTTTTCCGGTCCCACAAGGTTGAAGACTGAGGGACCACAAAGAAGGCGTCGACAGTAAGAAAAGAAGACGCCGACTGCATCTTGTGATATGTTACGTATATAACGTAAGTAATTGTAGGTAAGCGCCGCAGGGCTTAGATAATTGTAGGGCCTTAACATTTCTGGGTAAAATTGAGCTGCACTAGGTAATTGTAGGTGCACTTTTCAGTTACTTTTTACTTTTTCATAGCTAAGCGTAGGGTAAGCTTCACCTCCCCCTTTATTTCGAGGACGAAATAACGTCCAAGCGGGGGAGGATGTAAAGGACGCCATACAAAACGTGTCAATGCATAACGGCACATACATACATACGTACGTAAGTTGTGTACGTACACATAGTACACGCAGGGTGCAGCCTAAAAGCGGCCCTACCTTACAGTACGTACGTACGTATACATAGTAGATGTGTGCATGCGTGTGTGATATGGGTTAGTAGTGGTGGCGGTATGTACGTACGGATATGAGACGCGTCCTATTATGTAGGTCCATCAGTACAGTAGGCGGAACCGTGCCGCCATATTCCCTGACCCTATTGGTCAGCGGATTGTGTATAGGACTTTAGTTCTCTTTCGCACATACTCTTTCACTCCTGGCACTCTTCTGTTTTGGTCTCTCCTAAAGAGGTCGTGCCTTCTAGTCCCATGTAGATGTGGTTTTGGGCACATAAATAATTCACCAAGCCTACGCCCACCTGTACATACGCCAACGCCTACTACAGCTATGTACCATTAGTGAACTCGTCGAAGCTAGCTTCCATGCTTCTTCATCATTGCTTCCAGTGACAAGACCTATGTAACATGTCTACAGACCAGGCGCCCTGCGCCCTTGAAGCATATTCTTCTACTTCTGTCCTAGTCCAAGGGACGAAACTGTACAGCCACTAGACCATGTTAGTTTGTACATTCTACGTACTCAGCCATACTCAGCCTACAGTACTCATCTACGGACCACTGAGCATCGCTCTATATTGGGCGGGGTCCGGGAAACACCTAAAATGCCGCCTCGGCGCCTCGCTGGCACCATCCTAGTCAAGCGCTACTCTTCACTCTACGTCAGCCAGTGGCGGGCAACCCGCGGCGTCGCACCATGGACATCTTTATTTACCGTATTTTTGGGTGACCACAAAATCGAGAGGTGTGATAGGGGGTTATACACCGGGGGATATACATGTAAGTACACGAGGGGAGGGATTTATACATGTGACAAAATTGATTTTTATAGGTGTGTGTCGACGCATGTGTTTGAGGTCAATTGCAGGTGGTTTTTTTGGGCATAATTGAGGTTAAAACAAGGTTATTCTGGTACAAGACATGATAGCTAAGCTTATATGCACAGTATCTTGGTGTAGTAGTGGCTACGGCTAGCTTTTGACCAGCTTACACAGGTAAGTTTAGCTACGCACAGTACTTTGCGCTATACAATAGGAAGATATACAAATAAGACAAAATTTGTTTTGCTTTGCCAATAATGGGGTTGTACAGCACAGTACACCAACCAGGGGAGATATACAATGAGGGGATATACACACAAAAATACGGTAATTATGGATGTGTAACATTCAC
Source organism: Epsilonema sp. ZAB3_2 (assembly GCA_030247985.1). Lineage (NCBI taxonomy): Eukaryota > Metazoa > Nematoda > Chromadorea > Desmodorida > Epsilonematidae > Epsilonema > Epsilonema sp. ZAB3_2. Next base: position 36,363 of record JASAMW010005917.1, on the reverse strand, counting down.
TGTTATAACCAAAGTCTATTCTTCTAGATGCCTTTTCCAATTTGTTGGTAGAAATGTGGTAAGCGACCATTGTGCTAAACCCGGCTACCTAAGCTAAGCTAATGTGAACTTACTGTTTCAGCAAATGATAAACTACACTACAGTAGCTCACTTGAAAGATGAGAGTTCAGGAGTCGATTGATATCATACTGTCCACAATCTGTCCATTGTTTGCTGAGATATGCAGTTTCTGAAGCTTAGGTGGCCGGATTTTCCAAAGGTCGGGTTTACCCCACAGTATCCTAGTGCCTATTTTTTACCATTATTTTCCAGGGCTTTTCTTCTCCCAACGCTCAGGCAGGCTGGCATGCGCTCGGTGGCTGTTTCGGCGGGGTAAGACAATACGCGTCCGTGGCTCAGTGGCTAAATAGAGCGCTCATTGTCCCCATCATTGAGTTCGATTCCTAGCGCCTCCTCGTGCTCTAGTGCACAACACCAGCGCGCTTGTGGCTCAGTGGCGATGCAGCTCCCTCATTGCTCTTTCTGGGTTCAATTCCTATGCCTCTCTACTTGGCTTTTTTCAGGGTGGTACGTCTTCGTTTGGTGCTGTTGGATTCGGTGCGGACGCAGGATTTTTGCCCTTCGGTGGAAATGGAACAAGTGGAAACAGAAACGAGCAGGACAACAGGGCTGAAGGTATGTACGCATATGGACCTATTGCGTTGTCGCGATTGGGTCGCGACTGCAGAACTTTGCGAACAGAACAAATTGGGGTTATTGTATTACCGTATTTTTGGCCATCCAGCGTCGCTGGATGGTCTTGGCGGACGCTTCGCGTATAACACACGAGATAGGACAACGCTAAAGGTGAACATGATGTGTTGAGCGCTTCATTGGATACGTAGAATTTTTGTATGTTGAAAATTCCGAGCCCCGAAGAGCTCAGTACAGTAGAAAATAATCGAGAAAAAGAACTGTCCCAGTCAGTTCTCCGCTTCGAACGCGGTTTTGGCCAAAGCCCTGGGAATTCGCCAACTGATCCCCAGCGGTTTCTACCACTGAGCCACCAGCGCAGGCTAGGAGTACTTTACAAAAGAACGGGTTTTATAAGTGACGGTAGGTGCTTGTGTTTGAGTGTTTTAGTGTTAGTTTTGTATTTAATTTGCATAGTTGTACAGTTGGTTTGTGTAAGTTATAGGGTTTCTGATTCACCTGTATTTTTATTTCTAGCGGAAGTCGGTGTGGTGGTTATATTTTTTTAGAGATAATTTTTTTGTTGTTTTTGCAGATTCGTCATTTGAAGATGATTTGTTTTGTGGTTGATTGCGGTGTGAAGCTGGGTGTTTGGATTGGATTGCGGTGATTTTATTCGGAGAAGTTGGTGAGTAGCTGATTGTGAGATCGGAGTTGTTGATTGTTTGGAATTGCGGAATAGAAAGGTGAGTGCTCGAATTTTTACTTTACGTACTTTGTATCGTTTATGTAGTTTTTTGTTTAATGTGGGTGTGATCGATGGAAGAGGCATAGTTGGAGATATAATTGGAAATTTTAAGTAGATGCTTAGTATTGTAAGTTGTCGGTGTACAGGAGGTATATTGTTGGAGGCATAGTTGTAAATTTTGGCAATGTTTGCTTAGCATTGGTTTTGTCGGTGTACAGGTGGAATATTGTAGCTGTAAATCGTTTTCGGTTTTTTTGCGAAATTTTATTTTATAATTTGTGATTATAATTTGTGAGTTAAGGTGATATTGTAATTGCAGGTTTGATTTTTTGTGAGGAAGTAAAATTTTATAGGGATATGTGGGTTTGATCGATGGAAAAAACAAAGTTGGAGTTATAGTTGTAATTTTTGGAATTTTTTGGTTAGAATTTTTTTGTCGGTGTACAGGTGGTTAAATCGGAGAGAACAAATATTATTGAGATATATTTAGTGTGATCGATGGAAGAGATAAAGTTGGAGATATAGTTGTAAATTTTGACAATTTTTGATTGGCATTGTTTTTGCCGTTGTATAGGTGGTCTATTGTAACTGTAGATCGTTTTTGGAACTTATTCGGTGTTAAGATGGTTGTTATATTTCTTTTTGTTTGTGGAAATGTATAGTTGTGGAAATGTATAGTTGCATACTATGTCTATCGGTGTACGGAGCACTGTGTTAATTGGTGTATAGGTGGTAAGTGTGATGCGAGGATTACTGTAGTAGGTAAAGTACAGGTGGTATTTTGAAGATATTAGTAGCTCAACTACAAGTACGTAAAGGTTTGTTGTGGAAGGAATAAGATGTTGAGAGTTGGCAATCTGTCCCGATAAGTAATAGGTATATACATGGTTAGATTAGTTTTATGCGTACGTATGATAAGTACGTAGTGAAAGATGAATCGAAAGTCATGCCTAATTTATCTATAAAACAGCATGACGCCTCTCGCTGGCAATATTTCGCGTTCTATATGTCGTTGATATTGGAAGTTGACGAGACATGTGAGTGTCGTTTGAGCATTTTGGGCAAACACACAGCATGTTCCACTAGATGCGCAACACGGGAAAGTAATTCGTCGTGTGAAAGCTGTCATGTCTGTCAGTAATATTTGTCCGTTTTTATTGAACAAGAAAAGTACGGATAAAAAAACAACACCTGTACCGTATGTGGTAGATTATTGTATGGGAAATAGTTTCCAAGCGTCTTCAACCACTATGAGAGACATCGGTCAAAAAGAGGAGGAGGCTAACAATGCTCCCATGTCCAAGATTCGTCAGTTCACATTTCACAAGACTGCTGATCTGTTGGAGTGGTCAGGAACTCGTATCAAAGAACGTGCAGATAAGGTTGAAGGAATAGTGTATACGGTACAAACAGTAACGTAGCAAGGTAATGTAGATTACTTTTTCTTTTACATTATTGAATTATTATAAATATATTAATTATTCTTATAGAAATATAAAGATCAATTGCCGTGGAACAAGAAAGAGTGATTTAGCAAAACTGAGAAATCCTGCATTTCAGAAATGAATACACGTTTTCCCATGTCGTTTATTCAGTATCTTAGAGATACGGTTATTTGAGAAGGAATTTCTACTTCGAATACTGTCACAGTGCTCTTAAGAATTGGTGCTACTACCACTCTGATAAATTTTTGATGTCACTTTTTTTTATTGGTGCTAGTATTACTATGCTGAATACGTGTTTATGTGTTAGCGTTTTTTTTTGCATGTAAATTTGTCTGTTGGTATTTGTGAAATAGGTAGTGTATAGAAATGTGTTGTGTGAGAATCTGTTTAAAAGGTATGTCGTAGTATTGGTTGGACAAGCAGTATAGTGGATGTACAGGTGTTTTTTTGCAGATATAAGTAATAAGAGTACATTATGATTCGTAATATTTTTTGTTTGAGGATTGCTTTATCATTATGTATAAGGAATAGTATTATAGAGGATATACAGGTGGTATATTGTGTAAGGAATAGTATTATATAGGATATACAGGTGGTAAATTGTGTAACGAATAGTATAATAGAGGATATACAGGTGGCAAATTATTTGTGAGGATTGGTTTTTCATTGTGTGTAAGGAATAGTGTAATAGATGTTATACAGGTGGTATATTGTGTAAGGAATAGTATAATAGAGGACCTATAGGTGAATGTAGGATGTACAGGTGGTTTTTGTAGGTCTTATATTTGTATATTGTGATATAATATAGAATGACATGTTGTAGAGGATGTACAGGTGGTGATAGTATAATAAAGGATATATGTAGATGTGATGGCTGGTTTATTGTATGAAATGGAAGGAATGATAAAAGATGTGTAGATATCTAGTTGTGTATGCGATTTTGTTTCTTCATATAGTGTTTATCATGTATAATTCATAATTTTTTTTGTTGTTTGTAGGAAATTTTATGCGATGATGGACAGTTGAAGATGGCAAGTGGTGAAATTGTAAGGAAGCGTTGTTGTTGCTGGAAGACAGATTTACATACAGCGGAATTCAATGGCGATTTGATATTGCAATCAACATTGCCATGGAAACTGCTTAGTCTCAAAGAGAATTCAACCAAAGTGTTTCGAGCATGTAGCAATCCCATTTGTCTTTCCATTCCATTGATCAAGGAATTTAGCTGTGGTCATCGCTGTTGCAGAAGGAATTATGCTACGCATCAAGGTACTATTGTTTTATGATATTTTATTATTTTATTTTTATTGCTTTATTATATTTTGTTATTTTATTTTGATTGTAAAATTTTAAAGGTCGTTTATTGGTTTTTTTTAGAGCTAATTGCGCAAGGAGTGTCGGTCGTGTACCGAGGATCGCAAACATTTGGAACTGTTTACGATTGCAGATTATATCCAGTCTCTGCGAAAGATATGATCACCAATTGGCCTGAAAAGTTCAGTGAAGATTTCACAGTGGACGTGGTAGGGAAATGAGTATATAAGACGGATTGCAATGGAACTTCAGTTACAGTTTAAATTCGATTAAATTGTGTCTTTTAAATTGTGTAGTATGTTATATCTTTTGTATATTTTAGGCAAATGCCATTTTGAAAGAAAATGTCGGACGTGTCATCAATGGTTTCGCGCATAAAGTTGCTAATGAGAACATTGTGGTTTTGCGATATTTGAACAATTGTATGAATCATGTGGAATAGTATGTGATTAGATGCAGTTGAAATAAAGATAATCATGTGGAATTGGATGTGGAATTGAATCTGATAAAATACATTCAATGTACAGGTGGTAGTTAGAATGTACAGGTTATACGGAATTTTCTTCCTTTCATCATTATGTTGGTTTTGCTGGGCGTATTTAACTTTGTATGAATTGCGTAGTTTAGAAAAATGTTTCTTCGTGGATATTTATTGCGTAAAGTTGAGTATACGTACGGGCATTTCACTATTTTTTGAATTGCGTAATTTAGCAATTTTTTTATCCATGGATAATATTTCGAAAAATTGTCAAATCATTTTTTCTTTTTTTAGACTCAAATAGAAATACGTCATGCCTTCTCTTCCATGGAAAATATTGGCATTGGAAGAGAACAAAACGGTTGTATATCGAGCTTGCGGAAGCAGGTACTGCCATTTTCTGCGTGGAAGTATGAAATGTCATTTTCCACCATTGACAAGTGGATTGAAATGTACTAGATTCGGATGCATGAAAGATTACGTCAATCATCCTGGTATGTAATCCTGGTATGTGCAATTGTAGAAGAATAATGTTGATGCGTGCAGTTGCAATAGAATTATTCGATTAATAATGTTTTTTGTTTGATTTTTGTGTTTTTTGTTTGATTTTAGAAAATATTGAACAAGGAATCGTTGCTACATACAAAGGAGCACAGAATTTCACCGATGTTTTCAATTGCAAACTGGACGTTAGATGTCTTCGTGCAACGATTCCAGAATTACCTCAGCAATATGATGAAAATTTCACAAAAGAACAGGTTAGATATCTATAAAAAGACTATTTACTACCTGAAATTTTTTTCCTTATATTTTTTCTTTATTTTAGGCCAATATTCATTTGAAAAAGAATGTGGGTCGTCTGATTTGGGCTCAAGAGATGAGAAATATACAATGGGATCATATCGTTCTTAGCTTCAAAGACTTCTGTGTGGAAGGAATAGAATGATAGTTTTGAATATCGTAGTAGTGTAGTTTAGTAAAAAATATTTTTGAAACAATATATGAACTTTTATTTTTTGAAACAGGGAGAAAAGAAATTGGTGCAAATGTGGCCAATTGTATATTTGATATTGATACCACCAGTATGATATGTGGTACCACCTGTATATTTTATTGCATTGCTTTTCCATTGTTACATACAGGTGTTAGAAGTGTATTCATTTCAGTGCCAATTCGATACAACATGGCATACATGAATGTCTGTAAGTTGATTGGCTTGGACGAAGGAAGAACTGTCATCTTCAGAGCATGCAGTAATTCTGACTGCAATTTCAATCGTCTCAATTGTGATCTCCGATGCAGTAGACCTCTTTGCAATCGTTCTTACGAGAATTACAAAGGTATTTAAAGGAATAGAGAAGAAATGATGTGAGAACTTATTATTCTCTGTATTGTACAGATTCTACGCGTCAAGGCGTTGTGGCCGTCTATCGCACTGCTTCTAATTACATCACCATGTTCAACTGTTTCGTTTTCACAACGAATATCATCAAAATGCTTCCGAATTGGCCAAAATGGCACGAAGATGACTTCACTATTGACAGTGTAATAATAAAATACTGTAGTATTTCGAAACATAAGAAATGATATGTATTAATTTTAAGGAAAACATTTTTTTAGGCCAATTCCATCTTGAAACAATTGAACGGGAAAATTGTCAACGTGAACCTGTGCAAGTCTTCCAATGGCAACGATACCATTTTGAATTTCCACAGCTTTCGTCCACCTTTGCAGTTGTGATTGAAATTCGCACTTTTGATTGGAATGGAAGAATGGGAACGATTGCAGTAGATATGTAAAAGTTGAATAAACCTGAATTGCATAATGAAATGGACAAATGTTCGTCAAATCATTTAGAAATACTGTATACGTATGTAATGCGTAGAAAATTTCACAAAAGAAAAATAAAAAAAAAACATAGACAGTTCTGTATACAAAAATCATAGACAGTTCTAATCCTCGAACCCGCTTATGTTTGAAATCCATGAATTTATACCACTGAACCACAGATGTAGTTATAACCATTTTTCTAAAGAATGAGTTTTATATATGCTGGTCGGTGTTCCTATTTGATTGTTATAGATTTAGTCACATATTTAATTTGCATAGTTATACAGGTGGTTGGTGTTATGTATTGAATTATTAGATCACCTGTATTTTCATTCATATTGAAAAACGGTGTTTTGGTTAAATATTTTTAGAGAAATTTTTTTATTGAAAAGAGATGATTTTTCTTTTTTTTTCATGATCGATTGAATCCTGAAAACAGAAACTGGTGTTTCGATTTCGAACTTTGTGATTTGATTTCAAAAGAGCTTGAATTGGCGAATTTAAGAAAAATGTAAGTTTTCTACTTTCTTTATGTAATGTACGTTTTGCTTATTCCGTAAATATGTAAGAAATTGTTATGAAAATTTTGTTTCAGACTGTTGAACAGAGAAGAAAAAAAGTAGAAAAAAGACGTGTCAAATAACTGCTTCGGAATAAGATTGTGCAGATTTTTGCAACTGCTGTTCTGATAATTCAAGGTATTATCAAAAGTATATACTTTTTGCTCAATGTATGGTCAAAATTGTATATTTTATTTAATTCCTCTTGTCATCGATGAATTCGACCAACGTCTACAATCGTAACCACCGTTTTCGGCCGAAAAATAGCGATATAATGCCGTCAAATGAATGTCGAATTTGCGGATGATAGGAGGAGTTAACCCCTCCTCTATTTGGCAGGTCGCAGCGACCAGGGAAAAATGTTTACAAAAATACAACCAAAATGCGACGTTGTGCGATCGTATGCGATAGAAATGCGATGGTAATGCGACACAAAGGTTGTACTAGGTCGTATTTTGGTCGCTGCGATCTGCCAAATAGAGAAGGGGTTAAAATGTAATAATTGCATTGCGCTTTTGTTTTAGTGAATTGATTTTGAAGATCAAATTTGCAAAGATGACTAGTTATTTATGGGCGAAGAATACATGTCGAATGCCAGAGTTGAGACAACGTCAAATTGTTGGAAGTGGAGTGGATAATGGTGCAGTGTATAGCTGTGGTGTAGATGCCTTTGCTGACTGCTTCCATTTTGGCATATTTCGACGTCAAGGACGAAGCTATATGAATATGGAACAAGATCTACAAGAGGAACGGCAGAAAATACAAAACGATACCAATTTACAGCCTAAAAAGGCCCACAAACATTTGACGCCACTGTGGCAAAAGAAAACTGTGACTGATGGAAAGATACAGGAGAATAATGATGCAGATGAAGTGATGGCTGAAATGATACAGGGAAGTGTCCATACAGGTGGATTACAGGGAAGTAGTGATACAGGTGGAGTGATGGGTGAAATAATACAGGGAATTGTTCATACAGGTGGATCGATGACTAATGGTTATGACGATAAAGGTACAGGTGGTAATATGGATGGAAATCTGTTCGACTATCTGATAGGTAGTGGACTATTGAGAGAACAGTTGGAAGACACAGATATGGCTTTGTGTGAAAAGCGTAATGTATTAGCGGAAAGCATTGATATGCTTTGGACTTACTTGATGCGTGTGGAATTGGATGGTTTTGGAAAATGGATAAAAGGATCGGCTTCTGTTTCCTTGGATGGTGTTCCGAAGTTATTAAGAGGTGATCACAAGAGTACAGAAATCGAGAATTTGTGCAACACTACACTGGAATTGCATTGTGGTAGAGGTTGTGGTAATGTTGTCAGACAAAGTTTATGCCCATTGATTGTTAGCCCGAATCTTAGCGAGCAATCCTTGACCGATTTGATGGAATGGCAGCTGATTACAAACAGTAATGAGCAGAACTGCATGAATTGCAATTCAGATATGATTCTGAACGAATTTTCACCTGCTCCCTACTGTATTGTGCAACTCAATCAGAATTGTACAGTGACAAATATAGAGCAGTGTTCCATTTTTGAGAACAATTATGTTCTGACTGGTGCTATTAAGCATATTGGAAATCACTTCGTCGCGATTGCTTTGGTAGATGGCAAATATTGCGTCTTTGATGATCTGAGAGATGAAGTCATCCAACGTTCAACATTGCAAGAGTGTCTGATCGCTATTGACGGTACAGGTGGAAACGTGTTCGAAGGATTGCAATATGTCATTTTGGAATTACAGAAACCAGAAACTGAAGTGAACAGACATCAACAGAATTCCAAAGGAAAAGGTAAAGTTCAAATGTCAGCACCGACAAAAGAACAGGTTGTAACGAAAACACAATGGAATGATACAGGTGACAACAATAACGAACACAGTGTTTGCAAAGTACTGAAGAAGAAAAATGAAAATACACGTAGGAAACGACGAGCCAATTTGAAATGTGATGCAAATAAGTCCATCGTATCGACGAGAAATAAGTTTAGTGTGCTGCGAAACGAGAACGATTCATCGTGTGAGACAAATGCACATGTGGCAGAAATAGTGGAACTTGTAAGTAAAGGAAGAGCTGGAAGAGTGAAAGATTATGCAGCAGTGGGATATAAACATAAATTAAAGTGGAAACAGACTCAGCAGATTGTGAAGAAGATTAAAATTGATTCTGTAGTTGAAGATGTGACAATGGCTAGTATTGGTGAAGATGAAATCAACAAAGAATATGATTATATGAAAGTGACGAATACAGTACCAGATGAAAAAGTTTTAAGAGCAGAAGAAAGAAAAAAAATGAATAGATCTTTGGGACAACAAATGCGCAAAGTGTTTGAAACTGTAAAGAAGACTGATGTGCCAAAAATTTCAGAGATTGATAGCACATTATCCTCAGTTTTGGATGAAATAAAGCAATGTGAAAAGGAGTTAGAGGATGAGAAACGTGCACTAAAACATTGTAAATGTTGCAATAGAATATTATTCAATGATCAAGTCCATATTTGTCAGAAAGAAACTGCAGCAACTGAAACATGTGGAATTACTATTGGATCGAAATTATGTTGGCTTTGTAAAGACAATTTAGTACAAAAAAATGTTGTTCCAAAACGTCACACAAATAATGGTCTTGCTCTTGATTCGATTCCAGACTTTATTGCAAATTTAAATTTTTTAGAACGAAGATTTATTGCCAAGATTCAAATGTACTTAACATTAATAAAATTGCCAAGAGGAGATCAATATGCACAAGAAGGTTTCAGTATTCATTACAGTATGGATCCAATGGAGTCAATAAAATTATTACCACGAAACAGACATTCTGCAGGAATAATTTGCACATCAGGAAATTATGAAGGTTTTGTCAGATCAAACATGATTGATAAGTCAATTGATTGGTTACGGATTCATAATGAATTATTTTATGATGTAGTACTGACATGTATTTTGAATGATAAAGAGACGTTTGATGACAATGAACTGAATGAAATAGAGAATATTATTGAAGTTGGGACAATTCCAGTGGATTATGATTTACGTGACACAGATATTGCAAATTATGCAGAGAAAAATTATAAAAAATTAAAATTTCCAAGATGTGAAAATACACCAATAAGCTTTTTGGATACTGCAAATGCTGAGGCATTAGCCTTTCCTTGGCTATTTCCAAAAGGTCGCTTCCATTTCGATTATCCACGAGAACGAAAAATGCGTTATTTAGAATACATACAGTCGAGACTATTGAATAAAGATGGCAGATTTCGTCAAGATATTCCATACCTTATTAATGCAGTTAATGTATATGAGAAAATAAGATTGAACGAATGCATAAAGCATTGGATTAGTACTAGAGTTACGAATGTAAAAGAAAGTGATGGTACATCGAGACCAATAAATGCAGCAGATATTCGTCATTTTGATAAAAATAATGACCTACAAAAAGAATCTTTCATGTTCATGAATACTGTAAGGGGAACAGCAGCATATTGGCATGAACAATTGTACAATTTGCTCGCTAAAATAAATATTTTAGGACCAGCAGATATTTTCGTCACGTTGTCTCTGGATGATCTAGGTTCTGAGGAACTACAAGCAATTTTAAAACAAGATCTGGGTGATAAATATACGAATCCACGTGAAGCTGTAAAAAGAAATCCTGTTATTGTAGCTTTATGGGCAGACAAACGAATAAAAGAATTTATTAAATTTGTGAAAGAGAAAGAAGTATTTGGGAAAATATCAGACTATCATATTCGTGTAGAGTTTCAAATGAGAGGTACAGTACATTTTCATTGCTTCTTCTGGATACCATCAGCACCATCTTTATATAAGAAAAGTAAACATTGTGAACTTATATCATATATTGATCGTATTATTTCTACACAAGTACCAGACCCAAAAACAGAGCCAGAACTGTATGATTTAGTGAAAGGAAAGCAGTTTCACAAACATACGGCAACATGCAAAAATAAAAAAAACAAAAGATCTTCATTTTGCAGATTTCATTTTCCAAAAAAACCTTCTGAGAAAACACATATAATTTTATTAGACGGTCGCGAGAGAATAAGGAGGAAAGGTGAGTTTTATCGAACAAAACGAGCAGAAAATTGTACAATGTTAAACCCATATAATCCAGTGGTTTTAAAATTTTGGAAGGCAAATATGGATATTCAGTTGATCAATGGCATTGAAGGATTGTCCTATTACATTTGTAAATACCTTAGTAAAGCTGAACCAGAAGAATTAGGAGATGCTTTAAAACAAGTACTGCATAGTCTATCTGTTGCAAACAATTTGTCAGAATATGCCAAAAAATTTCGTATAGGCATGACTGTACTGAAGAAACGAAAGATGTCTGCACAAGAAGCTGCATTTCGAATTTGCGGATTAAATCTTGTACACAGTTCCCGTAGTGTCACTCATATTAGTACACTATTGCCACATGAGAGACGAAAACGATTGAAGCATGCAAAAATTATACAAAATTTGGAAGATACATCTATAGAAGTATTTGACGACAGTCTCCTTGACATATATCGAATACGTCCAAAATGCTTGGAATGCATAAGCTATTTCGATTTCGCTAGCAATTATCGAGTAATACGTGGAAAAATACGTAATCCTGCAATGGCATTGTTAGATGAAAGTGGTTATATATCCAAACGTCGACATTTCGTATGCATTCGACCGACATATGTTGGAGTATTCAATGAAAGGTACTACTACTCATTAATATTACTTCACTTTCCACATAGACTAGAGGAAGAATTGAAATTACCAAATGAAAAAGATTATACTGAAGCATATCGTAATCGATATGAAAAAATTAGTCAAAAAGCGAAGGATATTCAGAATAATTATGAGCAAGTGATGGAAGCAATGAAGCGAATTAAAGCAATTATCCTACTGAATCGAATGGAAGGTGATGAAGATATAAATACAGGTGGTGAAAAAGATGAACATCTTGAGTATCCATTGAACGAAGAGGCAGATGATGATATTGAAAATTTGTGTAAAAATTGGGATACAGAAGTGGATATTTCAGATGCAAATTTCAATATCCCTGATTTTGATGAGAATATAGATAATTTTGGAGAATTTAGTGGCGAACAAGCAGATGTGATAGCATCAGAAAATAAGCTTACAAAATCAATACAAATTGGAGCTCCAGATGAAGATGATTTTTTAAAAAGACTGAAAACGTTATCGCGAGATCAACAAAGAGTTATGAAATATATACGAATAAAATTGAAAAAAAAAGAGCAAATAAAATTATTTTTAACGGGAAAAGCAGGAGTAGGAAAATCATTTCTTATGCGTATTATTATTGATTGGTTTAAACTATATGAAACTGACAGTGTATACGCTCAAAACCCAGTTATGATTGGTGCACCAACTGGATTAGCAGCAAAAATTCTAATTGGTTCAACAATTCATTCCTTGCTTCTAATGCCAGTAGATCATGCAGAAAAGAAAAATACAATTGGACCTTTAAACCAACACGGTACAGAAATGAAAAGAGACGAACTCAAACATAAAAAAATACTTATAATTGATGAAATTTCAATGGTGGGCGTAAAACAATTAAACGGTGTTCATGATAGATTATGTCAAATTTTTCGGACAAACGATTTTTTCGGAGGAAAACACATTATTTTAACAGGAGATTTCTTGCAATTACCACCTGTACATGATAGTTTCGCTTTCAAAAATGACACAATTTTTGACGAATTAGATCCAATGTTTTTAGATATAAATATGCGACAGAAAGAAGATAAAGAATGGTGCAATTTATTGAATCGAATGTCGCTGGGTATTCTTACAGATGAAGATATTGATCTATTAGCAACTCGAGTATTCACTGTTGCTGAATTGAAAACAAAAAACATCGACATGTGGCTATTTCCCACTTGTGAAGAAGTAATGAAGCATAATGCTATTGAGCAAGCAAAAATCAATGCACCACTAATAACACTTACAGCAATTGATCGATTTGGAAATGACGACATCGCTGCAAATTTACTAGCAGATAGAGATCATGTGCCGGAAAAAGCAAGAGATTGCGGTGGATTATACAAAGATTTAGAATTCAGTATTGGCTCTCGCGTAATGCTTATTAGAAATCTTGGTTTCGGATTAGTCAATGGATCTCTTGGTATAATACATTCCTTCAAATATGAAACACCCAGCTCTTCAGTCGTGAAGACAATTTATGTCAAATTTGACGATGCAAATTCTGCCACTGAATTACAATCACCAGATCACGATTGTGCCGTTCCAATTGGCATATGTATCGTAAAGTTTTATCATTGGGGTCGACCAATTATTCGACGTCAATTTCCATTAATACCTGCATGGGCTGTTACAATACATAAAGCACAAGGTCAATCGGTCGATTCAGCTGCAATTGGAATAAATAAATGTTTTCAAAATGGACAAGCCTATGTTGCATTTTCAAGAGTACGCAGTTTGAGTGGTGTGCATATTATCGGCGATTTATATAAAAGAGCCAAACATGGAAAGTTGTTCAATCCGCATCCACTTGCATTGCAATTTCTAGCTGAACAACGTCACAAGTATGAGGAAAGTACCAAAAAATATATTGAACAAAATAAGCATGTACTGAAATGAAACTTTTGAAACTTTCATATGCACGAATTGCATTACTTGAGTATAACTTACAATATTCATATGTTTAATGCAAATTCATGAATCTTCCACTGCGACATTTTATGTGCGCAACCATATTGTTTTTCGATACGCGTACGTGGCGCACAGCAGCACAGTCATTGTTCAAAACTCTTTTCACGGCGGAAGGCTGCAATTTTTTTTCCAACTTGAGAACTTCCTACGAGCTGCAATGGCGAGCAAGGCCAACAACAAAAAGCCCACTACCAAAGGAGGATCCAACAACGCGAAGCCGGGTATGTGAGCATAATTTATTTCTTTGATGAAAATATTCCAGCAATATTTTCTGCTTGAGATACGATTAAAACGGTTAGCCAATTTTTTTGCAGTCCGTCGTCCACCTCCCGCGGAGTCCGACTCCGACGATGAGACGCCTCCTGGTCTCTACATGGACCTGGCTACGATGGACTTGGAGATTCGCAGTGGCGTGTTCGCGTTCGGCCAGCATCAACCCATGCTGCGTGGTATCCTGCACGAGGTCGGACCTATCACCACCCATCAGCGTCCGCTGCAGAAACTCGACGACGGCACCTTCGCGCCTAGTGGAACGGTAAAAATGAAAATTTTCAAACATTTTTGATAAAATAGTACTTTAAAATTTCGTCACACTACAGCATTTTTAACTTTCATTTACAGTTCACTCGTCAGTACATGACGATCTACGACGACACCGCTTTCGCGGTCCTGGAGTTCCACGACACGAGGCACTCGGACACGATCACTACTCACACCAGCGCCATCACGTTCCAGAAGGCGGGAAATACGCAGTACAAGAACTCGCTAGCCACGGCTCGCATCTACGACAGCAGTGTGGTACGATAATACAATATATCAAACTATTTACTCAATTCCCCACCTGTATTCATTGATAAATATTATAATAACTTAAAAATACTTATACAGGTGGTCATTTATACCACCTGTATATTCATAACATTATCACAATGTATTCTTTTACCTTTCTATGATACAGGTGGGAACGATCGGACGATTTTCTACTCCGCACTTCAATCCGGCCAACATTCCAACTCTGGCTGAACTGCAGGAACTCAATCGTCAGACGCAGTACAAGCAGATCAAGGACCTCAAAGTCGCCCAGGAGGACGGAACGAAGAAGAGCACTCACACCATCAAGGCGAAAATCATCAAGGTAAATGTGAACTTTATATTTACTTTTACTCTAAATATGTATTATAATGAAAGTATGTTTAGATCGAGCCCAGAAAGATCGTGGAGAAGAAAGCGGATGGTACCTACACGGCTGTCACCAACATCATAGCCAAAGATCATTCTGGAGAAGTGAGTCTTGGTTTTTTCGGCCATCTCTCCGAGCTGGACTTGCGCACCGGCGATCATATCCGCGCTACTGACCTGACCACCAGCAAGTATGGAGGACGCGTCTGCGCCAATACTACTTTCGATTCCATCGTAGAGGTATGTGAGCCAATCATAAAACATCTTCCAGGCCGATGAATAAGAACAGTCGGTGTACAGGTGGTTTCATTTGATCCAAAAAAATACATTCCAGGCCGATGAATAAGAATAGTCGGTGTACAGGTGGTTTCATTTCAATCATTTTACTTGTATGTATGCTTAAATTGTAAGAGTCAGTATACAGGTGGTATTTTTCAACCACATATACATTCACATGATATATTTCAACTACAAAAGGCAAACCAGTCTACCACTGTGCGTATATATGATGTTCTATAATATTGATGCACTCGTATAATTTAGCCCTTCGACTGGATCGGACCACCCATTTCGGACTTCATCCAGGATAAGAAGCTGCTGGAGGTCACTCCTACTGGATGGAAATTGGAGTCCTTGATCCTGGACAAGTCTTTGGTGTTCCCGGCCTGCAAAGAGGAGGAATGTCGCGGGAAAAAGCTCACAGCCGCCAACACCTGCCCGACACCCATGTGCGGCAAACTTTACGGACCCGGCATCGGTATGATGACTAATATAATTTCATAAGCATCTGTATTTATTTAACTTTTGACGACAAACACAAATTCATAACCACCTGTATTTATTTAATTTTTTCTTTCTATTACCGCCTATACATAAATAAACTATTTTCAGGCGTGGCTAAACAAGGGATGTTGGCGAAGTTTCTCGGTTATCAGCTCCACACGGGTCAACCCGCTCAGATGATCAGATGCGTCATGTTCACTGACAGCATCGAAAAGATGGTGGGCGCCGACTGGCCTCAGGACTTCAACAGCAACTTCACTACCGCCGATGTAAAAAAAGCAATATTTCAACTGTCAAAAAATTGCATAAAAAATAATAAATATTTCAATCATCAGAAAATTGTTTCATAATTAAGAAAAAATTATTACAGGGTGAGCAGTTGATCAGAAGCGCGGGCAAGCTCAAAATCAACGCCAAGGCTCGAAATTCCGGAGCTGAGGTGATCCTCATTTTCACGTCTTTCGCTACCAAGCGCACCGCCACATCCGCTAGTCTGGAGGCCAGCGAAGAGACCAACGGGAACAGCAGCAAACGCCGCTAAGGAGAAGCAAAGAGTACATCAAGAACATCGAAATATTTTTTTGCCATTATTGATTTTTTGTTTGCTATTGATTTTGATGAATTAGTTGAGTTTTGTGAAACTTTTTTTCTTTTCAATCCACAAATACCATGACCTATACGACAAATTATTGTTTTTGATTTGTTTGCAGTGCGGAACTTTGTTTTTTTGTTGACTTTGGGAAACGATGGTGAAATACTTATTTTACGCACATAAATAAATTCTTATAAACCACCTGTACAGAATGCAAATACAATACGAAATCAACTTTACATTCTCAGTATTTATCATATGCATATTTCTTTACGCATACTATTTCTGTCACTTTAACAGAAACCTCTGCTTGAAAAATAAAATTTCACATTTGTCACATTTGCGATAAAAAAATTCTCTCTTCTTACAAATAGAAAATTTTGATGAAAATGTGTACTTCACATTGATATTATTAATTGCAGAAAACATACTTCATCTGTATACCACCTGTACATAGTTTTTCTACATGTATATCTATTTTGTTTTAAGCCTAATTAGGCCATGGAATATGAGAATACTACCCACAAATGCTACATACTACTCAGTGAATCAACCAAGAAGAATATAAGAACCAGATGCTACATCGGCTACTCTCCAGATCCTAAACGACGACTTTTGCAACACAATCGTGGTGTCAAATCAGGCGGTTCACCGAAAACAGCTAACAAAGGACCATGGATTTTAGCCGCTCACGTTGGGCCTTTTCCTTCACGACAAGAAGCACTCAAAGTATATCTATTGCTATTTATTTCTCTTTTTCCTTTCCGTTTGAATGTCATGTTTGCCTTTTTGTTATAGTTTGAATGGGCATGGACTCATCACAAACAGACTTCCGTGCTGAAAAATCAATCATCAATCACAAAGAGAATGCTCAAAGAAACTCAACTTCATCACAAATTGCGTATTGCCAAACACCTTTGCAACTCCAACAAATGCTCATCTCACCACCTCAACATCACTGCGCACGATGCTGAAGAAGCAAAGCTATTCCTTACTGACAACGCGTAATGCATCAGCTTGTATACTACGCTAAAAGTGTATTGTGTCAGCTTCCTGTTCATAACAAATTTTTTTTCATCAAATAACAACAACTTTATTCCACCACTGTCAATAACATGCTTCATAAGCATGAACATCCAAACCACTTCTTACTACTACCTATTCATTCACTAACTAAACATGAGATATTTCAAGAGAGACCAACAATCAACAATATCCCGAAAAACCTAAGAAAAACCCGCATTTCAATAAATGAATCGTTTTCCTCAATACACAGCACCTGAAATTCTTCCTTGCCACAAAATTCAAAACTATTGAGATCCAAAAACTATCATAATTGCATACTTGACTAAATTTGTCTTCATAAATAATACCACCTGTACATATAACACTATTACGTTATCTTCAATTCCTTCGAACACTACCTACCATCTGAATGCATAAACCAAAACATTATCGCAAAGACACCCAATATCAACAAATACTAGAACATTCTTGACTAACAAATGAATTCCCAAAAAAAAAGAAAACAAAGAAACAAAAACTTTGCAACCCGAACAACAAAAATAGCCAAGTCCAAGAGAAAAACAAAACATCCACCTGTATTCAGAATTACTTCTTCTTGCAGAATTTGCAAGGCATAGTCACTTGCGTGAACTGCACATCCTTTCCATGCTGAACCCGCAAGTGCTTATGCCAGTTGTTGGATTGACTGTACTCAGCAGTACACCACATGCACTTGTACGGTTTCGCACCAGTATGTTTGTTCATATGATCTTGCAAAGTACGATCATCTAATGTGGCAAAATCACACAAATCGCACTTCACTGGGCGAATTCCTTGATGCCACACCTTCTTATGCCGAACCAGCACATCTTTCCGATCGAACGTGCCACCACAGATGCACTAATACAAGAAAATTCCAACTGAACTTATTTGAAAATGCTCATTTCTTCCCATTACGCAATAAACCCTAATATTACATTATATTTAAATTCCTCAAATTAGTTCCTCCAGGAATATACCTGATACACCTTCTTTCCCTCCTTGATTAGTCGTTGCCGCTTCTCTTTCTGTGCAGCTGTCAACTTCACCGTGCGAATGGCTCGCTGCACTTTCTTCTTCTCACTCTCCGATTTTTTTCCCTTGCTCTTCCAACTTGGCTTCCCTTTCTTCAACTTCGGAATGTGCGTCGCCTTCTTCTAAAACAAATATATATACATACATTATAATGGTACATACCAAACTATAAAATTACAAAGCCACCACTATAATAATGTACATAACACATAAATTATCACTACCGTTCCATCGTCCTGTTTCTTCTTCTTCTGCTCACTCTTCTTCTCTACAGTGCTCTTTTTCTGAACCCCTGATATTCCCGGCTGGTCATCATGTGCCATTACCGTCTGCAAATAAAATAAAAATACAAATAACCAATCTGAAATTATCAATATTTATATATACATATTATATGTCATTATATAATACATCCAAAAAAGCGTCCTCATCTTCCCCATCCTCCTCTTCCTCCATCAATTCTTCTCTTCCTTCCCCAGATTCATTGTCAGAGAACAAATCATCGACGCTACTGTTCGAATCCTGCTCCACACTCTTCTTCTCCTCCTTATTCGTCTTTCCAATCTTAAAATGAAAATAAACAATGTCACATCTTCACTTCCAAAACCAAAAATAACTGACTCAATAATACAATATAAAACCACCTGTACATTACAAGATAAATACCAAAAACATCAATTAGTCTTGACTTTCACCTCTGTAGTAGATTTGCTCATTGCCGCCTTCACAGATGCCTTGAACTCCTTCAACTCCACCTTCAATCTCTCCAAAAATTCCTCCAATTCCTCCAGAGTGTTGTAGCACCTATTAAACAATAAATTTCCCATGAATTTACGATAAAACGAGGACACTTTGTTTTGTCTACTATTCAATACTAATCTTACAAATACATACTTCAAAATCCAGAAAGGCTCGTTGCCTGGAATCTTCTTATCTTCCTCACACCGCTTCAGCATCTGGTCATACGACATCAAACAGTAGATCTTCTCTTCTCCACGCAACTGATGTTCCTGCGACGCGAAATACTCCAACCAGGTGAAAAAGACACCATTGCGACACGCGTCACACCAGATGTTGCAAAATCGATCCTGATTCGTCGCCCTTGCCATATTGACAGATTTGTCTTGCTAAAAAAATGAAACAAAACATATATTCGCCTCGCCTCATAAAACGAGTTCCCGCTTTCACCCTCCTCGTCAATTTTTGAGTTGCAACTAATACTGCAAAAAAAATAATTGCTCCAACCTGCTTTGCTCATTTACTAACTGCAACTCAAAAATCAGCAAAGAAAATGAAAACGACACCTCCTCTTATGCGGCAAGAATACATAACTACATAATAAACATATAATTTCACACCTGTACCTACATTGATTCATATCACATAGTAAACAATTCGTCACCTGTACGTATACTCACACATATATAAATATACTACACATTCCCCACCTGTACGTATATTCATATGTACCTAAATACGTTACAAATATAATAATCATTCATCCACCTGTACATACAATAAATTTGGCGCCGTTTCGACGATCCACCTCCTTCTGCACACACGTCGTCAACTGATCTAACACGTACTCGCGTACTGTCAGAGGCAAGTCCGAATTGCGCGGAGACATGAACAACGAATACAGCAACCGCTCCCAAGCCATCAACGGCTCGATTTGCTTGAAACTCTCGTAGTAATATTCCCGACGCGCCTCTTGTGTCAACCAATCAAAAGTGGCGAAATTGCTGATGACTGCGATATTCTCTCCTGAATCACATCATACTCATATCATCATACAACACAACACAATTGCTAAAATATAAGTTTCCATTATTACAGTGCAAACACAACTAAATTTACCCAAATTAGCGCCCCAATGATAGGTTCCACCGCGTATCACCAGCGTATCACCCACCCGCTGCACCACATGATAGAATCGTACGCCAGGAAAATCACGCGGGTCCAACCACAGATCCTTACGTCGCTCGTAAGCTTCGCCGCTAAAACAGAAATAAACAAATTTATCTACCAGTTTTTCTCATTACTTAAACCACGTAAATATACTATCATATAAAAGTGCTATCAACTTTGAATAACCAAAAAACAATTATCAACATACAATCTGGCTTCCAGCTGCTGCTCGAAAACAGCTCTGTCTTCCGGGAAAGGAAACAACCACAACTTCGGTTCCCCATCCATCACACGTGCCACCACATACAGTCCATGTCGCTCCTTGTGCGCGTGGAAAAACGTGAACCCGCCGCCCAAATTATACTCCGGCACTGTGAACCCGCAAGTCGAAGCTTCGCCGCCCAAATATTTGAACACATTCAAACGACTCTCGACAAAAGAGTTCACGCTCAAACCGCTGCGATGGTCGCGCTAAAATAATTACAAACTAATACATAAATCCATCAAATAAAATCAATGCCTTCACAATTTACATACTTATCTATACCACCTGTACCATTCACAACATACTTACAACTTTCACTTACCCAAACCGCAGTCACACGTACTCCTTGTCCATAGTACAGCATCTGAGCTGGTTTTTCCTGTAGATATTGCGGAATAGCTTGCAAAACCGCTGCATTGCCACCACCATGCGCCTATCACGAATACAATACAACTTAAAAAAGATGCATGTACTGCTACTGACCAATCAAAAATACATTATTACAACAGCCTACCCAATAGCAGTTCACATTTGGACTCAAGTCGCGTTGCGTACTTTGCATCTACTTCTACTAAAAAAGAGTACACGAAACATGGACACAAATCCGCATTTCTAAATTTATTTCACGCAACACGCTTTCAATCAAAGTGTCAACTGTTTTTAGTCAGACTATAATAACATACTTACAAGTCCCAACTCTGCCATGATAGTATTGCAGGACTCGCGATTGCTTTTCTTCATGTCTTTCCAAGACATCACCACAGCGTCCCGATCTTCACCCAGCGGATTCAAACCATTCTGAGGAGTAGTCTCCATTCGCGCGTCATCAGAAACCGACATGTAGCTTTCCTCCACCTGTACATAAACCATAAAAAAATAACACACTAAGAGACATCCATTTTACACTTCGTACTTTCAAACATTTCACAACACACTTTATCTCGTACCTCAGTCGGACGAAACAACACAGCGCCAAACTTCTTCATAATGCCAGATTCACACCCTTCCACCATCACCATTGCTGTTTCTGGAGAAACTTTCGGAGCGACATGTACAGGATCAACTGGAACTGAACCGAACGTACTAGATGCCAACTTATCCAACTCAGCAACTGGCATCTTTCCATCCGACCAAACTGCAATACAATAAAACCCAAAAAGACAAATAGCATATTCACAACTGTTCCACTACACATATCACTACTACAATAAATCAAAATTCACAATATTAAAAATGCTAACTCACCTCCTTTTCCATCCTCCTTCAACTCCTTCGTCTGTCCTTTCTTTCGTCCTCCCTCCTTCGACGCCATTACAAGAATTCTCCCTTCTTTCCTTCTCACCTCACTCACACGAAAAATAAAAATTTCATTCTTTTCTTTCCAAAACTTTTCCGACTTTCAAACTTGACCCATCCAAAAATCAAACTTTTATTTTATTTCAACAAAGACAAATTTATTCAAAAATAATCACAACAACAACCCTAAAAATTAGCACAATCAATAAAACCAACCAATATTAAAACATCAAACAAAAAATAACAATTACTCTAGAAAAAAAACATAAAATACCATAAGAAAAACCTATATACACTAACACATCTAATTCATACAAAATAACAAATACACCTCACAAAACATATATGACCAACAAATACGCAACTGTTACACTTTATAAAAAAAACTACAACAAAAAATATAACAAATATATATAACAAAATATAACAAAAATATAAGACAAAAACTCTACCAAGAAAATCAATCAAATCACATCATCCATATTCACATTTTCAGATGGGTCCAACCTATCTACAAACACTAGCGGTTGATTGAGTCATGTACTCCTAGAGAAAAAGAAAGGATAGGGCGGAGCCTTTTCTCTCTAGGAGTACATGACTCAATCAGCGCCTATTTTCTACAGACACTTACCACATACAGCAACAACGAAACTACCTCGCTACAGAAATAACAACCAAATCACACTTGCCAACAAAACTCTCCAAATACTTTCTACAAAACGCTCATCACATACAGCAACAACGAATCTACCTCATTAAAGAAAAAACAACCAAATCATAATTGTCAACAATACTATCTCTATCAAAAGAAAACATTCTTCCATAACACTTATATTCGGATGGCCTCAACTTTTTGCACCTCTCAGGTGCTAAAAGTCTTCACAGTAATCTTGCGCTCTATCTTAAAAAATAACAAAATAATATCATAATAATAAAACCAATACTACAACGACAAAAGAAAATATTCTTCCATAACAATTATATTCGGATGGCCTCAACTTTTTGCACCTCTCAGGTGCTAAAAGTCTTCAAAGTAATCTTGCGCTCTATCTAAAAAAAATAAAAAAAATATCATAATAATAAAACCAATACCACAACAGTAAAACAACATATCACCACCTAAAAAAAATATATTCACTTTTGCAGAGGCTTGTTAGGTGTATATCCCCCATTGTATATCCCCTCAGTGTATAACCCCCATTGGCAAAACATAAATTTTGCCCAGTGTATATCCCCCCTGGTGTATAACCGCCAGGTACTGGAAGGTACCTAGCCTACCTATAAGGAAGCTGGTCATAAGCTAGCTATAGCTACTCCTACACCAAGCTAAGCTACTATGCCTATAAGCTTAGCTGAGCATGTCTTCTACTAGAATAACCCTGTTTTGACCGCAATTATGCCCTAAAACACATACTTTTGACCTCAAAAACATGCCTCTACACACCTCTCAAAAACATAAATTTTGTCCCATATTTATCCCCCCCCCCCATTGTATATCCCCCAAGTGCATAACCCCATCAGACCTCTCGATTTTTGTATAGCCCCAAAATCGAGAGGTCCGATGGGGGGGGGCTACCATACACCCAAAAATGCGGTATTGTTTGCTTCCAGATCTTTACCATCTGCAGAGGTTTCTGTGAATTTTTGGAATTACTTTTAGAAGGCGGAGCCTCGGCAACTATGGACAGCTCAGTGCGCAAGCGCGTCACGTATGTGCCGGAGAAGAGAGATCTGGACCAAATGTTTCAGGAGCACATTTCATCCGGCATCAACTTCAGTCGCTACAACGCCATCCATGTGAATGTGTCTGGAAGCGACGTGCCACCTAAGATCTCGTAAGAGCCCGTTTTAAACGTATGGTCCAGTTTACTGTTTACTCACCCTACTGTCGGTACCAAGCACTAATGATCACACAGTAAAAATATCTCTGGATCTAGGCGACGCAGAGTAAAGCGGTCAAAAACGCCACGGCTAATTTTCAGCGGGATTGACAATAAAAAACCACTTGCGTCTAGGTGCTCTCAGTGGCGAGATATCGCCGATATTCTTATGTACTGAAATGTGCGTAGACATTTGGTAACTCTAAACCACGCAAACCATGACACCCCACGACCATGTACGCCCGATGCGCACTTTTATCGTCTTTGTCACGTATGTGTGCCTAGGTCCAGAGATATTATTACTGTGTGATCATTAGTGCATGGTAGCGACAGTAAGCAGGGTACTGTGGGGTAACACCCGACCATGGGAAAATCCGGCCACCTAAGTTTCAGCGCTGCAAGCTTATCTGAGAAATGAATGAACCGATTGAGACATATCAATCGATTCCTTGAACTCTCCTCGACTTCAGATGAGCTATTTGGTTCATCATTTGCTGAAACAGCAAGTTCGCAGGAGCTTGGGTGACCGGGTTTACCCCACTGTACCCTACCTGCGTGTGTATTGCACTAAAGTAAAACCAGAATTGCTGGGACCCATGCATTATTTATCTCGAGAACTACGTGACGTAGAGCAAAGCGATCAAAACTTCCACGGATAACTTTAGCTCGCCTCTCCAATAAAAAAACCGTTTGATTCTATCTGCTCTCAGTGTCGAGATCTCGCCGATTTCCTTCAGTACTAAAATCGGCAAATTGGGCGTGGACCATTGGGCAATTCTAAACCTCGCAAACGCCCGAAAAATCAAAAATGGTAGAAATATGCATACCCCATAAAGCACCAGAATGGCCATTTATGGCTTTTCGGGGTGTCTAATCAACAATCCTTTGGCCAAAAAATTCCTGTTGACTAGACTGAAAAAGTGGTTTCGATCAACAATCGACGTGTTGACTCAACCCCAAATTTCGTGTTTAGTCAACACCCAAAAATGTGTTGACTCAAAAGCAAAATGTGCGTGTTGATCCAATTTGAAATGTTGATTGAATTTTTTCCCATGTTGATCATAACGTAAACTTGCGTTTTCTGTCTTCAAGACGATTCATTTGGGTCAACAATACGTTTCAGCTTGGTCAACAGGAAGCGGTTTCAATGAAGTGTCAGTGTTCAAAATGTAGTCAACAAAAAGTAGTGTAGGCAACAAGGTTTTCTACCAGGGACTGTGTGATGTTTATTTCCCTCTGAATCCAAAAGTTTTGAGTTCGCGGCAAGAAATGTAGGGAGGTTTTTCGTTGCATAAGTAAGCATGTAATTTTTCGATTACATCACAAGGTATAGGTGATAGGGGAAGGATCCGTTTTTATTACTTACTGCATGCCGTTTCCGTTCTTTTTCTGTTACAACTCATTGGGAAAAAATGTTAAAAAATAAAAAAATTTTGGAAGAAGTGAGAAATAAATAGAAAAAACCCTGGCTAAGCGAAAACCTAAAATATCCATCCAAGGATTTCTCAGTGCAACGCTTGTACCACTAAGCCATCCCAACATATGACATAAATTTGGCAAAAATGTGTATAACCAACCCCAACCTAGTCAGCTACCTACCATTTGATAACTGAATGAATTCAATGAATAATGAAAACGGTTCCCTTCTGAAACTTTCTACAAGCGGTACTGATCACAAAGAAATGCTGTGTTGCTAAACACAACGTGGATCAAACATTTGCTGATCATGGTGACGGGCACCTGGGTACCGGCGCTATTGGGGTTATGCAGAGATGGGGTGCGTATTTCGCTCACACTCGTCGCGCTAAATGGGGTTAACGCGGAAATGGGTTTCGCGCTAATGAGCTTTCGTTCAAGTGAGAATTCGCGCTATTGGGTGGCATGTAAATGGGTCGCGCGCACTTGTGAATCGCGCTAATGGGTACAAACCATCAAACATTTGCTGATCATGTTGACTATGCACTATGCAGACAGAACAATCATTGTGACTGGGCTGCTTACATAAGCTCCAAACAAGTTCAGACTGAGTTTTGGGATTGGGACTTGGGATCAAATAATTCATTCCAAATGTCTGACCAGTAAACAGTGAACTAATTCATCATCTTATGTCATCTCAATCATGTACGATGTCATCAGCACGCAGCTTGTTATCACTTCTGCATTCTGCCAATATGGATTTCCAGCCTAAGCAAGCTCATTTATGTTCATGTTCAACGAGCAGTAGTGATTGATTAGGTTCTGTTGGAAACCCGTTATGCATTGAGATGCCCCCTTTCTAAATGTGTTGATTATAAAGTAGAAACTGTGTTGACACTAGCCGAAATAATGTGTGGTCTCGAAAATTGCATCAACATCCCTATCAATTACAATCAACTAAAAATTAAACCTATAATCACAATGTAGTCAACAAATTTCAGTTGATTCAAACACACGACAACTCTAGTCAACAATCAAATTGTTGATCAAAACAGTCTAGTCAACACCACCTACCAAAAATCAAAGTGTTGACTGTACAGTGAATATTGCAATTTCCGATTTAGTCTTCATGTCAATGTCAACAGGTTTTGAGTCAACAATTAGTTTAGTCAACAATTTATTGTCGAACTAACTGGCTGCCCCTTTATGGATAAATGATGAAAACAATAAAAATGGGCATCTGGCGTACAGGGTCGTGGGGTGTCGTGGTTTGTGTGTTTAGGTCCTGCCAAACGGTGACACGATTTCAGTGCTGAAGGAAATCGGCGAGATCTCGACACTGAGAGCAGATAGAATCAAACGGTTTTTTTATTGGAGAGGCGAGCTGAAGTTATCCGTGGAAGTTTTGACCGCTTTGCTCTACGTCGCGTAGTTTTCTCGAGATAAGTAATGCATGGGTCCCAGCAATTCTGGTTTTACTTTAGTGTTTGCATTGATTTCAGACGATTCGAAGAGGCTGGTCTGTCTCCGCAAGTGTTGGCGAATATTCTCAACTGGACTTCGAACCCACGCCTATCCAGCAGCACGCTATTCCTTATCGTGCACGCGGAAAGGGATGCGATGGCGTGTGCGCAGACAGGACTCGCTGGAAAAACGGTAAGGTTTCGCTATACCACTTTTCGTAATTTGGGGGGGGGGGATTGAAATCTGTGAAATTTTCGCGTGGTTTTAACTCAAGATTTTTACGCAATCCTTGATCAACCGAACGTCAAAGTCACGAGTTTGCGTAGAGATTACGAATTGCTTCGTTGCCGTGTTATGAGAGCAGTTTGCCGGTGAACTGGCGACTTTGACGTTTCGGCTGGTCATGACCCCAGGCAAACTTCACCAGCCAGCCAGGAATTGTTAGGCAAGTAACGAATAAATAAGGTACTGACTTCCTCTTGATTGTACTTGTTTATAGGCTGCCTTCCTCTTGCCGATCTTGGAATGGATTCTCGCGCATAAGAACAACGGTCAACGGAACATGAATCAGCCGTACGCCCTCATTATCGCGCCTACCCGAGAATTGGCCAAGCAGATTTGCGATGAGGGAAAGAAATTTAGCGCAGGTGTAATAAAGTGAATGAATGAGTGGCCCGCTACATACGTGCTCCGAGTTTGCTCCGAGCGAGTTGCTCCGAGATCGCTCCGAATGGAGCCTAATCTGCTGTTCACACGTAACCATTTTTCCTCCGTAAAACTCGGGCGCTTTCTTTTCGGTCGTTCAAAGCGGAGAGAAAAGAGCCGAGCAACTCCGTATCACTTTGCGTAAAATCGCCGCGAATTCTCTCCATTTTTCTAATAGCTCCGACTTTTGCTCCGAGAAGCCTCCGAGTTCGGATCTAATTCGGTTGTTCACACGTCTCCGAGTTTGAAACTCGGCAGTTCAACGGACGTTTCGGAAAGCGGAGCGAATCGGAGCGAACTCGGTGATTTTGCCTGTTGAAGCATAGTAGGCTCCGAATCAAGCGAATTGGCGTTCACGTTTGTGCGACCCACTGAACTGTACTTTTGTACTACTATGTAGGAACGGGCGTGGCTGTGCGGAAGTCTCGGTCAAGTGTCGGTTCAGTATAGCTGAGTCATGCGATGTAAATCCAAGGTCGCCGGGACCATTGGACGCTCGCCGGATGTGTCGGAAGAAGAAGAAGGTAAGGGTAGCAAGCACGCTGTACTCGTCGGCGCTTGATGCAGTAATGCATTTTTACACCTTCCGCGAATGCTGCCTCCGAAGTCTCGAGTAAAAACTGGTGTAATTGTAACCAGATCCGAGAGATGCCTCATGCAAAAACGATCTAACTACTTTTTCCATCTCTGTGTACTAAGGTTCGGAAATATGACTGTTGGTGTATTTGTAGCTTCGCCTGAAAACTTGAAGTTTCTGGTCCTGGATGGCTGAAAATGCTAGGCAAAACTTGGTTTTCTTTGGAATGACTCAGCAAGAACGCATGCAGGGTAGGGTTGCCACCACACACTTAGGAAATTTGTAAAACTCCTTTAAAAAAGTGCCTAGAAATCACGGAAGACTCATTTTTTTGTATACTGCGTATTTTGACGTGTTTCCGCGATAATACGATAGCCTTTTGAGCAGGTGAGCAGTCCGGGAAAAGTCGGTGAAAATAAAAGTAACCTGTTTGGTGGCAACCCTGGTATGTACGTACGTTCGTGTACAGGGCACTGTACTTGACTCCTTCCATTTAGACATGGGTTTCGAGGGCCGGGTATCGTCGGCTCTTGGAAGCAGAAGGGGATGCCGCGAAGGAAGCCGGGTCACCAATGATGTAGTGCCACCTTTCCCGTAAGATTGCAACTGGCAAGGAGTACTAACGATACCTGTTCATCACGGTGGGCCTAGTGGCGCGGCAAACGAAGCGTGAGCAGGAGATTGCAGGTAAGAGAAAAGAGAAGATGAAGCAGATTAGGTCGCAGACGTAGGTTAAAGTACTCCACCAATTCGCCGCGGCGCCGCAGGCTAAGGTGGGTATCGTAAAGTATGTAGTCGATCCACTGTGAGAGAATGCGGAAGGGGGTTTTCGAAGTCGTGCAAAGCTTGTGCGAGCAAAAAGGCGAATTGCATGGAGATGTCCGTTCAGTATGTTTCACACAAAATATCTCGCGATTGGACTTAAGTTTGTTGCGTATGCAACTATAGATGGCCTAATTGTAGGTGGAAAAGAGGTGAGAAAATGGGATTGGGAGGAGATATGATGGAGGGACGTCAGCAACGCCAAGGATGCATGTAAGGAAGGCAGATGAAAAAAGTTTGCGCTGTGCAGGTGCATAGGTAGGAAAAGGCAGCTGAAAGTGCGGCGGTCGAGATAATGACTTTTCCCATGGCCAATTACTATGCACGTCATGAACTGTTTAGCGGGCACAGATCAAACGCTGTGTTTTGGTGCAGCAGAAGCGAATGGCGGACACCTTGATGTGTGGCTCAGTGCGATTTCCCGTCTACCACCATTCACGGGTATTTGATGCAGTGATGCCGCTACGACGCTATTCTTTTGGTTGTGGCGCAACGATGCCGCGCTCTTCCCATAGACGATCTGCGCTTCGACTCATGGCCCATCTAACGGTTGCTGGGGCGTGCGCTCGCGCGGCCATCGCACGGCGTAAGAAGAAGCATGGACGGATAGCGCATGGCCACGTTTGCGGATGCTACTTCCGATGTGAACGGGCCATTGCGCTGAGGACTGGCGCGCTAGTGAGGAAGAAAAAACTGTGCTTTCTCTAATACAGTTGCTTGTGAGCGATGGCATGCGATGACGGTACGCATTTATCGGTTGTTTTTCATAGATAAAGAGAGCAACGAGAGTGTCGCTCAAAAGTTCGAGATGGGGAAGTGGCGATCTTGGTGGCCACAGCCGTCGCCTCCTCGTGGCCTGGATAAGAAGTTGACCATGTACGTAAGTAGTACGAGAAAGAGACTCCTCATTGTTGCTATGTATATGTGGGTACTGCGGGGTAACATCGGACGGTGTATCTTTTCGACATACCGCATCTGCGTCTCATATTTGTAACTAACTAGTTGAAGAACTGTCTTTCTAAACTGTGAAAAAAATAGGAGGTTTGGCACTTTGTTGCCGAGTTTATTTCTTGCTCGAGGACATAGTTTCTACTTTATAATAACACATTTGGAGAAAGGGGGCATCTAACATAACGGGTTTCCCAAGAACTAAATCACTACTGCTCGTTGAACATGAATAAGCTTGCTTAGCTAGAAATCCTATTGCAGAATGGAAGTGAAAAAGCTGCGTGCTGAGATGAATACAGAACATGATGAGATAATAACATGATGCATTACTTCACTGGTTACTGGTCAGACATTTGGCAAATAATATTGCTCCCTAAAGTCCAATCCCAAAACTCAGTCTGAACTTGTTTGGAGCTTATGTAAGAGCCCAGTCACAATATGTACTGTCTGATAGTGCATAGTCAACATGAAGCAAATGTTTGGATGGTTCTGACCATTAGCGCGATTCAAAGTGCGCGCGACCGAGGTGCGTGCCACCCAGAGCGCGAACTCCCTTGACGAAAGCTCTGCGCGAAACCCATTTCCGCGTTACCCCATTAGCGCGAAAATGTAGCGAATACGCACCCCATCTCTGCATAACCCCAATAGCGCCGGTACCCAGGTGCCCGTCACCATGATAGCAAATGTTTGATCCACGTTGTGTTTAGCAACACAGCATTTTACTTTTGTGATAGTACCACTAGGAGGTTTCAAAGGGAACCGTTTTCATTCTTCATTGAATTCATTAGATTATAAATGGTAGGTAGCTGACTAGGTTGGGCTTGTTATACACATTTTGCCAAATTTATGTCATATGTTGGGGTATGGCTTAGTGGTTAGAGCGTTGCACTGAGAAATCCTTGGATGGATATAGGTTTTCGCTTAGCAGGGTTTTTTCTATTTTCTCACTTCTTCCAAATTTTTTTATTTTTTTACATTTTTTCCCAATGAGTTGTAAAGAAAAAGAAGGAAACGGCATGCAGTAAGTAATATAAAAACGGATCCTTCCCCTATCACCTATACCTTGCCTGATGCTAATCTCCGTCCCAATACTTACTAGTTACTATGCTTACTTACGCAACGGAAAACCTCTCTGCCTTGCCGAACTACTTTTGGATTAGAGGGAAATAATCACACAGTCCCTGGCATAAAACTTGTGCCTACACTACTTTTTGTTGACTACATTTTGAACACTGACACTTCATGAAACCGCTTCCTGTTGACAGCTGAAACGTATGTGACCCAAATGAATCGTCTTGAGACAGAAAACGCAGTTTACGTTATGATCAACATGGGAAAAATATCAACATTTCAAATTGGATCAACACGCACATTTTGCTTTTGAGTCAACACATTTTTGGGTGTGACTAAACACGAAATTTGGGGTTGAGTCAACACGTCGATTGTATTCTAAACCACTTTTTCAGTCTAGTAACAGGAATTTTTTGGCAAAGGATTGTATTAGACCCCGAAAAGCAAAGGCCATTCTGGTGCTTTATGGTATGCATATTTCTACCATTTTTGATTTTTCGGGCGTTTGCGGAGGTTTAGAATGCCCAATGGTCCACGCCCAATTTGCCGATTTAGTACTGAAGGAAATCGGCGAGATCTCGAACTGAGAGCAGAAAAACGGTTTTTTTATGGAGAGGCGAGCTGTTATCCGTGGAAGTTTTGATCGCTTTGCTCTACGTCACGTAGTTCTCGAGATAAGCATGGGTCCCAGCAATTCTGGTTTTACTTTAGTGCAATACACACGCAGGTAGGGTACAGTGGGGTAAACCCGGTCACCCAAGCTCCTGCGAACTTGCTGTTTCAGCAAAATGATGAACCAAATAGCTCATCTGAATCTCAGGAGAGTTCCCCCCGCAAGGAATCGATTGATATGTCTCAATCGGTTCATTCATTTCTCAGATAAGCTTGCAGCGCCTAAACTTAGGTGGCCGGATTTTTCCATGGTCGGGTGTTACCCCACAGTACCCTGCTTACTGTTGCTACCATGCATGAATGATCAGATAGTAATAATATCTCTGGACGAGGCACACATACGTGACAAAGACGATAAAAGTGCGCATCGGGCGTACATGGTCGTGGGGTGTCATGGTTCGCCGTGGTATAGCGTTGCCA
Organism: Epsilonema sp. ZAB3_2; assembly: GCA_030247985.1. Taxonomy (NCBI): domain Eukaryota; kingdom Metazoa; phylum Nematoda; class Chromadorea; order Desmodorida; family Epsilonematidae; genus Epsilonema; species Epsilonema sp. ZAB3_2. The sequence goes on along the minus strand of JASAMW010005917.1, from coordinate 4,540 downwards.
AATGTCTTCGCACTTTCATTAGATAAGGAAATCGGCGATATCTCGCCACTGAGAGCACCTAGACGCAAGCGGTTTTTTATTTCGAAGGCCGCTAAAAATTAGCCATGGCGTTTTTGACTGCTTTACTCTGCGTCGCCTGTATCCAGAGATAATTTTACTGTGTGATCATTAGTGCTTGGTACCGACAGTAGGGTGAGTAAACAGTAAACTGGACCATACGTTTAAAACGGGCTCTTACGAGATCTTAGGTGGCACGTCGCTTCCAGACACATTCACATGGATGGCGTTGTAGCGACTGAAGTTGATGCCGGATGAAATGTGCTCCTGAAACATTTGGTCCAGATCTCTCTTCTCCGGCACATACGTGACGCGCTTGCGCACTGAGCTGTCCATAGTTGCCGAGGCTCCGCCTTCTAAAAGTAATTCCAAAAATTCACAGAAACCTCTGCAGATGGTAAAGATCTGGAAGCAAACAATACCGCATTTTTGGGTGTATGGTAACCCCCCCATCAGACCTCTCGATTTTTGGGGCTATACAAAAATCGAGAGGTCTGATGGGGTTATACACTTGGGGGGTATACAATGGGGGGGGGGGGGGATAAAGATGGGACAAAATTTATGTTTTTGAGAGGTGTGTAGAGGCATGTTTTTGAGGTCAAAAGTATGTGTTTTAGGGCATAATTGCGGTCAAAACAGGGTTATTCTAGTAGAAGACATGCTCAGCTAAGCTTATAGGCATAGTAGCTTAGCTTGGTGTAGGAGTAGCTATAGCTAGCTTATGACCAGCTTCCATATAGGTAGGCTAGGTACCTTCCAGTACATGGGGGTTATACACCAGGGGGGATATACACTGGGCAAAATTTATGTTTTGCCAATGGGGGTTATACACTGAGGGGATATACAATGGGGGATATACACCTAACAAGCCTCTGCAAAAGTGAATATATTTTTTTTAGGTGGTGATATGTTGTTTTACTGTTGTGGTATTGGTTTTAGTATTATGAGATTGTTTTTATTTTTTTTAGAGAGAGCGCAAGATTACTTTGAGGACTTTTAGCACCTGAGAAGTGCCAAAAAAGTTGAGGCCATCCGAATATAATTGTTATGGAAGAATATTTTCTTTTGTCGTTGTAGTATTGGTATTATTATTATGATATTATTTTGTTATTTTTTAAGATAGAGCGCAAGATTACTGTGAAGACTTTTAGCACCTGAGAGGTGCAAAAAGTTGAGGCCATCCGAATATAAGTGTTATGGAAGAATGTTTTCTTTTGATAGAGATAGTATTGTTGACAATTATGATTTGGTTGTTTTTTCTTTAATGAGGTAGATTCGTTGTTGCTGTATGTGATGAGCGTTTTGTAGAAAGTATTTGGAGAGTTTTGTTGGCAAGTGTGATTTGGTTGTTATTTCTGTAGCGAGGTAGTTTCGTTGTTGCTGTATGTGGTAAGTGTCTGTAGAAAATAGGTGCTGATTGAGTCATGTACTCCTAGAGAGAAAGGCTCCGCCCTATCCTTTCTTTTCTCTAGGAGTACATGACTCAATCAACCGCTAGTGTTTGTAGATAGGTTGGACCCATCTGAAAATGTGAATATGGATGATGTGATTTGATTGATTTTCTTGGAAGAGTTTTTGTCTTATATTTTTGTTATATTTAAAAATGTTAAATATATTTATTATATTTTTTGTTGTAGTTTTTTTTATAAAGTGTAACAGTTGCGTATTTGTTGGTAACATATATAATTTGTGGAGGTGTATTTGTTATTTTGTATGACCAACAAATACGCAACTGTTACACTTTATCAAAAAAAACTACAACAAAAAATATAACAAATATATATAACAAAATATAACAAAAATATAAGACAAAAACTCTACCAAGAAAATCAATGATAAAATACACATCATGCATATTCACAATTTTCAGAAGGGTCCAACCTATCTACAAACACTAGCGGTTGATTGAGTTATGTACTCCTAGAGAGAAAAGAAAGGAATCAGGGCGGAGCCTTTTCTCTCTAGGAGTACATGACTCAATCAGCGCCCTATTTTCTACAGACACTTACCACATACAGCAACAACGAAACTACCTCGCTACAGAAATAACAACCAAATAACACTTGCCAAGAAAACTCTCCAATACTTTCTACAAAATGCTCTATCAGCACAAGACAACAATGAATCTACCTCATTAAAGAAAAAACAACCAAATCATAATTGTCAACAATACTTATCTCTATCAAAAAGAGAACATTCTTCCATAACGTTACTTATATTCAAATGGCTCCAATTTTTGCACCTCTCAGGTGCTAAACAGTCTTCACAGTAAGCTAGCTCTCTATCTTAAAAAATAACAAAATAATATCATAATAATAAAACCAATACTACAACGACAAAAGAAAATACTTTCCCATAACAATTATATTCGGATGGCCTCAATTTTCCGCACCTCTCAGGTGCTAAAAGTCTTCAGAAGAAATCTTGCGCTCTAAATAAAAAAAAATAAAAAAAAATATCATAATAATAAAACCAATATCCCCACAACAGTAAAACAATATATCACCACCAAAAAAAAAAAAATATATTCACTTTTGCAGAGGCTTGTTAGGTGTATATCCCCCATTGTATTCCCTCAGTGTATAACCCCGATTGGCAAAACATAAATTTTGCCCAGTGTATATCCCCCCTGGTGTATAACCCCGAGGTACTGGAAGTGTGCACCCTGAGCCTACCTAGTGGAAGCTGGATCATTAAGCTAGCTATAGCTACTCCTACCACAATTATTTCCTTTTTCCCTTCCTTGACAACCACAGATCTGATTGTCTGTTGCGCGTCCTTGTTCTTTTCATCTCCCTCTTGCGGTAGGTCTTTCCATTCTTCATTTGAGACATGGATTTGTAGGACGTCTTCTTTCTTGTTGGAAGGCATCATCTTGGCTGCTGAATCCCCAGTCTTCATTTTCTTCCTTGGTGCAACTTCATCTTCTGACCGTACCTCTCCATCTGATTCCTCCGCTTCATCTTCGGATGATGGCACGTGCAAACAAATCGTGCACAGAGTGGAATCGTGATCGCAAAAGGCACAGCAAAGTTGCTGACAGTCCTCGCATTGCCCGTAACATATGGCTTGTCCCCTCCGTAGTCAGGTCTGGAATCGGCGCTGAACAGCAACGAGACAGAATGTTCTGTCTGCACCCTTTGGACAGCTTCTCGTGAATGATCCTTATGGCATTTCACCATTGTGATAGCTGAAATAAACACAGGGGTATTTTGCATTTGATCCCATTGTGCATTCAAAACCGCAATTCCTGTTCCCATTCTGTCATTTGTTCCGGTGTAAGGTCCGTACTAGCATCTATCACAATCGCACCCACTGTGGGAGCGTTTTGTGTCGTCTTATTCGTATTATTGTTCCCTGTGTCACGCCACGGATTGGCCATATTATCCATAATCCCTCAAAATGCGCCCATGCGCGCGACAATACGTGCATGTTGCATGCCATGATCGTATGGTTGCATTGGTTGAAACGCGACATTTCTCATTTGATTGGGCATTGGATATTCAATTTGAGGGTATGTTGGGTATGCGATTTGTGGTTGCATCTGTCCATATTGGTATGTTGGGTTGAGTGCATTTCTTTGCATGAAATTTCCACCTCTGGGTGAAAATCCTCCACGTCCCCTCATCATTTGTCCCCGAAATGAGGAATTTTGAAACATGCGCGGTGCTTGGTTCATAGGCCCGTTAGTCATGGTCCTGCAAACAGCCTGTATATGGCCCGCACGATTGCAATTGAAGCAAATCGGTCTCCCATCAAATGTCCTTGTCTGCCGTTGACTTCCTGGCTCGCCCCCGCCTTTGATTATAGCCACCTCTGTTGTTCTGATTACCATAATTGGTACGTGCTTGGTTTTGTTTCTGTATCATGTCGTGTACCTGTGCTTTCCAATGTATTGAAACGCTGTTCCAAAAATTCTGTTTTCTGGCGCCTCATTTCTGATGGCTGCCACCGTAACCGCTTTCGGTGTCTGTGCGATGCCTTGCAACTCAGAATCGGCGAGCGGATGCCACTGCCTCTGCAAAAGTCTGCGGATTTGCATATGCAACAGGTTTCTTGAGCGCTGGACCCAAATTCTCAAGGAATCGATCCAAAAGCATCCGTTTCTTATTCTCCGCATCCATTTCGGGGTAGGCCTCTTGGATCAGATCTTGCAATCGATCTGCGAACATTTCGGCTGTTTCTGCCATTGTTTGTTTGCATTGTGAATATTTCATTGCATTCAATCGTTTGGCTTCTTTTGATTTGAAACTTATCTGTAAGCTTGGCTACGACTGTGTCATAGCTTGCAGCTTCTTCTGGGGCCAATGTAGTGAGGATCCGGTTATAGCACATTCTCTGCATGCTCTTTCATCAATGAAGGCAAAATCTCTAATCGTCTTTCTTTCGGCCACCTACACGCGACTGCGGTTTTGGTCTAGTCTGACAGCCATTTGACAAAGTTGTCAGTAGCGTGTCCCCCTAAACGGTGACATATCCCCCA
>JASAMW010005915.1:0-20330 GCA_030247985.1 Epsilonema sp. ZAB3_2 | reverse complement strand
GCGTCGCATTGCTGGTGCCACATGCGAGTAGAACTGTACGGAGCTGGACGAGGAGAGAAGAACATTGAAGCAGCAGAGAGATGAGATGCAGGGCTATGGCGTTGGGCGAGGAAGGGGGCGTGCAGCCACAGGCGTTTGGCTTTCTACTTCGAGGGCATATCAGGCTATGGAACGCACGGAAAACTTGATGAACTCAATGAGAGGGACGAACGCAAAAGACTGAACTTACGATTCGTTACACCGAGGTGACTTACCTTGGTCGCCGCGAGCAGGTCGGTCTTCGCCATCTTCAGGTGTCGGGGCGTTTCGCTGCCGCCAGAAAAATCCTTGGATGTCTGCAGCTAGCGAAAAGCTCCGTGCCTTCTGCGCCGTTGCTCAATCTCATTGGAAGCGCGGATTTGCTTGAGAACCGTGCCATGCGTCATCCAGACGGATGTGATGTCTTGCCTATGCTGGAGCGGGTCGTGCTTTAAGGTTTCTCGATGTCCCTTGGACCCGTTCCTTCGCTGAATGGCCATCCTCCCATGTGGCACAAACTGCCGAACGTGCAAGCTTTTCCGAGGGCAGCTGCCGTATTCCGAGTTCAATTTACTGATTTTGGCGGAAGTGTGTGTCGCGGCCCTGGAATACTACAACGATCCGGCTCAGGAACAGCAGATTGTGATTCATCTGAAGATCAAAGACGATCAGTACTACGGGTTGTCATGGCAGAATGCGAGAGATGGACTTCTACAGGTCGCAGAACAGATGCAGTGCACGTGGCTACGGTGCTGTGTTCAATTCGGTTCCTTTGGCGGGAGATGCATATGCGCCTGGTCGGGAAGAGATGAAGCTGCAGTTTGCAGCTGCGAATACTGTGGTGGAAGTGACGGCTAGCCCAGAGGAGAAGATCTTTGTTTAGAACAGATGTACAGATCTCCAACCTAAATTAGCACAATTTTCAATTGAGCATAACTTCCGTTTCAGCGGCAGAAGAAAATCGGACCTAGCTCTCTGAAAGCGCAAATTCAAGACCTATATTTAGTATGTTTACCAATACCTGTAGGCCCTAACTGTTTTCGGGAGCTATCTCGATTTCCGGAAACCACCTCACAACTAGTGCGGCCAAACTGTAGTTTGGCGATTTTCTAGAATTGCACAAGGCAATTGGAAGGGTATTCAATTGAACAATACTCATCTATGCCGGATATATCGCTGAATCAAAAGCGAGAAAAATGTTGACAAAAGGAAAATAGATTTACATGTCAGCCTGGCCAAATTTCATTTTTTTTGAGGTGGTCTGTGGGCAAATCGCTCTAGTTCCCGAAAACGGTAGGGATCCGAGAAGTGTAGGCTCTATAAATTGACGCTTTCATAATTAGATATACCATATTTCCCTCCTGCCGCATGGAAAACGGGAGTTATGGTCAATTAGAAGTTGTGCAAATTTAAAGTAAAACCAGAATTGCTGGGACCCATGCATTATTTTCTCGAGAAACTACGCGACCTAGAGCAAAGCGGTCAAAACTTCCACGGATAACTTTAGCTCGCCTCTCCGATGAAAAAAACCGTTTCATTCTATCTGCTCTCAGTGTCGAGATCTTGGCCGATTTGGCCTACAGTACTGAGAAATCGGCAAATCGGGCGTCGACCATTGGGCAATTCTTAAACCTCGCAAACACCCGAAAATCAAAAGTGGTAGAAATATGCCTACATGATGAAAACAATAAAAATGGGCATCGGGCGTACAGGGTCGTCGGGTGTCGTGTTTGCGTGGTTTAGCGTCTGCCAAATGGGTGACCATATTCAGTGTTGAAGGAAATGGGCGAGATTTCGACACTGAGAGCAGATAGAATCAAACGGTTTTTTTATTGGAGAGGCGAGCTAGAGTTATCCGTGGAAGCTTTGAACCGCTTTGCTCTACGTCGCGTAAGTAGTTCTCGAGATAAAATACGACGGGTCCCAGCAATTCTGGTTTTACTTTGAGTTTGGACACTCTGTACATGCACATGAACGTACGTGTATACTGATGGTAAGTTCGGTTCACTTATGTTTCGTGTTTTGTTGAAGAAAATGACTGATTACTTCTTCGTCTTTTGGCTAAAGTAAATGATTTATTACACTGTACTGTACACTACTGTACACTGTTGGTAAGTTCAATTTACTTATGTTTCGTGTTTTGTTGAAGAAAATGACTGATTACTTCTTCGTCTTTGGCTAAAGTAAATGATTTATTTCTTTGCTATGTTCTCGACTTTTTATTTGCAGTGGAAAGCTTTCAATGGAAGCTTCGAATTTTGGTTTCAGTGCCAATTCGATACATCTATTGCTATGGTTTGATTGCGGTTTTGACTTGTACCTATATGACGTTTTTTTGCCAGGTTTTCACGCAGATTCACGATAAATAAATAATGCCGATATACACGTTGTGAGTAGACTTCACGGTGAGTTTGAACTTCGAATTTGCGCGAAATTTTTCTCTCAGGCGAAATTTTTCTGCATCTTTTCACACAACGGTGGGTTTCAAAACTCTCAACAAAATCACCCGGCCTCCCTGTGCTTCTTCGCATACTCTACGGAGATCTCGGGAGTTTACTTCGCCAAGCGTCTGTGGCGCACTAATGGCTGGCAAGATGGCAACATCTGGAAAATCTTCAACTCTTTTCCAGCTTTTTGGAACCAACTTCCAGGAGAGCTCCAGGAGGAAATCTTTTCTTTTGTTCACCGAGCCTGTGAATATCGCGAAAATGGACTTGGTATGCAAAGACTGGAGGCAGAGGTGTCCATGGCTCAACTTGACAAGTCTGTCCAACTGGACGTGGAAGAAGATTGGACCATTTTTCACAACCAGAAGGAAGGAGAGCCTCAGTACGGGTGGAAAATCTCAATTTTGGACGTGGATTCCATCTCAAGGCTAATGGTGAAGATGCTAAAAGAAAACGGAGAACTTGCGCCATTTTGGCCTGAAGATCAAGACTTGCGGGCCCTTGGAGCAGAAGCTTTGGTGTACATTAGATAAAGCTACCGATGGCCAGGAATTGGGAGCGAAATCACTGGAGAGCATCGCATTGCTGGTGCCACATGCTAGTGGAACTGTAGTTGAGCTGGAAGAGGAGAGAAGAGCGTTGGAGGAGGAGAAAACAAGAGCAAGACGCGCTTCGCTTTCGGCACTAGAGGCAAATCAGGCAATGGAACGCGCTATGAACTTGGAAAGAAGCTTGGAAGAGAGGGGACGAACGCAAACGACTGATCGAATTCTGTACACCGATGTGGCTTCTCTGGTTGTTGAGAGAGCAGGTCGGACTTCGTCGTCTCCAGGTTTCTGGTCGTTCGCTGCCGCCAGTAAGATCCTTGGCTGCCTGCAGCAAGCGAAAAGCTCCGTGCCTTCTGCTCCGTTGCTCACTCTAATTGGAAGCGCGGATTTGCTTATGGACGCTCCTTTTTCCAGTTCCTTGCCGAATGCAGATGGATGTACTCCCTGCCTATGTTGGAGCGGGTCGTGCTTCAAAGCTTCTCGATGTTCAAACGCCATGCAAACCTTCCTTTGGTGAGTGGCCCTCCTACCATCTGGCACAAACTGCCAAACGTGAAAGCTTTTCAAGCGCAGCTGCGGTTTTACGAGTTCACCGCTTCTCCGACTTTGATGGCGAAAGTGTGCTTCGCTGCCCTCCGATACTACAACGACCCGGCTCAGGAACAGCAGATTGTTATTCATCTGAAGATAGAAGACGATGAAAACTACGGGAAGTCATGGCAGCGTGCGAGAAATGGACTTCTATGGGTTGCACAGCAGATGCTAACACGTGGCTATGGTGCAGTGTTCAATTCGGTTCCTTCTGTGGGAGATGCATCTTCGCCTGGTCGGGAGGAGATGAAGCTGCAGTTTGAAGCTACGAATACAGTGGTGGAAGTGACGGCAAGTCCAGAGGAGAAGATCTTTATTTAAAAACACGTACGTACATGATGAGTGAGGGCGAAAATATCTTTATTTAGAACATGCTCATATGTGAACGTGTAAGTACTGTACTGCATGAGAGGAACAAGGTATTACGATGAACTTGTATGAAAGGCGCAATTATTGTTGTTTTGTCTAATTTGGTAAAGTTCGGTTCACTACGTATTTATGTTTCGTGTTTCGGTAAGTATGACATTTTGTTCGACTGTTGGCTAAAGTAAATGATATATTTCTTTGCTAAGCTTGCAGTGGAAAGCTTTGAATGGAAGCTTCGACTTTTGGTTTCAGTGCCAATTGGATACATCTATTGCTCTGGTTTGATTGGGGTTTTGTAGTGTGTATGACAATTTATGCCAGCAGGTTTTCGAGCAGATTCGCGATCAGTGACTGGCAAGATGGAAACATCTGGAAACCCTTCAACTGTACCAGCTTTTTGGAGTCATCTTCCAAGAAAGATCCAGGAGAATATCTTTTCTTTTCTTACCGAGCCTGTGAATATCGCGAAAATGGAGCTGGTATGCCAAGACTGGAGGCAGTGGCGTCCATGGCTGAACTTGACAACTCTTCAGCTGGAAGTGGAAGAAGATTGTGTCATTTTCCAAAATCAAAAGGAAAAACCGCCTCAGTACGGTTGGAAGATCTCAATTTTAGACGTGGACTCCATCTCAAGACTGATAGTGAAGATGCTGAAAGAAGCGGAGAACTTGCGCCATTTTGGCCTGAAGATCAACTTCACTAGCGGATTGGAGCAGAAATTGTGGAGTCAGTTGGATAAGGCTGTGGAGGGACAGGAATTGGGAGCCAGATCACTGGAGACTGTCGAATTGCTGGTGCCACATGCGAGCAGAACTGTAGCAGAATTGGACGAACAGAAAAGAACACTGAGACAGCAGCAAGAGTCGAGGCAGCCCTACAGTGACATGAGCCTACTTTTTGAAGAGTTAGAATGCGCAATGGGGCGTGGGGCAAAAGGTACTTCGCTCTCACAGCGGGAATCATATCAGCCGATAGAGCAGGAGAAAAACTTGGAAAGAAGCCTGGATGAGAAAAACGAACGCAAAAGACTGATGGATTTCGCTACACCGAGATGGCTGCTTTGGTTGCTGAGAGAGCAGATCGGTCTTTGCCATCTCCAGGTGTCTGGTCGTTTCGCTGCCGCCAGAAAAATCCTTGGCTGTCTGCAGCAAGCGAAAAGCTCCATGTTTTCTGCGCCGTTGCTCACTCTAGTTGGAAGCGCGGATTTGCTGGGGGCTGAGAATTTGAATGATGACGCCTCTTCCTCCAGTGCCTTGCGGAATGCAGATGGCTGCGATGCCTTGCCTATGCTGGAACGGGTTGTTCTTCAAGGCTTCTCGATGTTCAGCCCCTTGCTACAGTTTACTTTGTTGGGACGGCATCCCTTCATCTGGCACAAGCTGCCAAATTTGCGTAGTTTTCAAGCGCAACTGTCGCTATTCGTCCACTTCGACTTCTTCTTGTTGGCGAAAGTGTGCAACGCTGCCCTGCGATACTACGAGGATCCGGCGCAGGAACAGCAGATTGTGATTCATCTGAAGATAGAAGACGATGAGTACTACGGACAGTCCTGGCAGCAGGCGAGACTCGGATTACTGAAGGTTGCAGAGCTGTTGCTCTCGGTTGGCCGTCATGCGGTGTTTAGTTCGGTTCCTTCAGTGGGAGATGCATCTTCGCCTGGTCGAGAGGAGATGGAGCTGCAGTTTGAGGCTGCAAATACCAAGGTGAAATTGACGGTGAGTACGGAAGATAAGCACTTTTCGTGATGAGGCATCTGATTTTATGCTATTTTGCGTTTATTGACCAGTTGTGCTAACACTTTTGGTTGGTTGGTTGATGTGGCATAGTGAACGTTCCGCAGGGCCATTTCGCGACCTCCCATCTTAGCACAATCAGTCAATAGAATGGTGCATTGCCAGTTGTGTAGGGATCGACTCAAGTGGGGATATACATACAGTATATGTTATGACTGTAATACTGTGTACTGGCTTCGAAGTTTCTTGTTTCTTCTGGATTCAGTCTGTTGTGCTGGTGGATTCACGTACTGTACGTACGTAGGGTATGCTTGAGAATGAATAAACTTTGTTTGGAAATGCATCTATTTGTGTTGCAAAAGCTCGTTTGATGCTTCGAGTTACAATACTTATTAGACATGGGCGTATATGTATGTAGGGTACCATGGGGTAAACCCGGCCAAGGGGAAATCCGGCCACAAATTTCAGCGCTGCATATTTTAGCTACCAAATGGACCGAGTGAGACAGATAGGATATCAATCGATTCCTTGAACTCTCTTCTTTCAAATGAGCTATTTGGTCCATCATTTGCTTTAGAAGCGAGTGAACAGAGCATAGGTGGCCGGGTTTACCCCATGACCGGGTTTACCCCAAAACATACTGTATTGTACCATGTACTAGCATTCAAGGGAATATAAGACGCGTCCTTGATTTCGGTGCTATCCTTTTTAGGCCAGTGAGGAGATTTGACACTGGAACTGACAAAATGACAGCAGCTGGGACATCTGCCACTCCTGTTTTTCGGTACTGGAATCAGTTGCCAAGAGAACTGCAGCAGCATATCTTTTCCTTTGTCAACGAACCCGTGAACATCTGGAGAATGGAGCAGGTTTGTCAGGAGTGGAAACGAATGCGTCCCTGGCAGAATCTGACAAGTTTCCTGGCCAAAATGGACGCAATGGGCATCAGCTTTCAAAGTACGGAGAAACGCCACATTCTGAAGATTTCCAGAAAAGAAGGGATGCTTGGTGGCGTGCCTACGGTGTATTTTGAATCCATAGCGGAAGGAACGAGAAGTGTGGTGCTCAAAGTTTTGAAACAAGCGGTGAATCTGAGGAGCTTTGGAATGTTCATCCAACTCGACGGTGGACCGTGGGAAAGGATGGCACAAGAGGTTGTGGCCGGCATTTTCAGCCAACTCAAGGCGCAATTGAGAAGCGAAGATGTGGAAGTGAAAAGTCTGGAGAGTTTCACTTTTCACTGCAGTAGCAGCGAGACGGAGAAGTTTCGGGCTATTCATGATGAGAGGATCGACTTGAATGACTCTTTTGACAATCTCAACTGGTACTTGGACGTGGGCTGGTTCGTGCGTGTCCTGAAGCTGCAAACGAACTTGCGTCATCTCCGTTTGACAGGCGGCTATGCCACGGCCGATCTGCAGTGTCTGCAGCTGGTCAGAAATGCGACTGCAGCTGTGATGCCTCCGCTCCATCTGATTTTGGGCGCGGAAGAGTTCGCGTGGCCGTTATTCCGCGAAGTGAGCTCCAGCGATCGAAGCTGGTTGTTTGGAAATGATGATGAAGACGAGCATGCCACAGTGCCGCAGAATGCAACAGCAGACAGAAGAGTCTTCTCTCCCCTTCCCATGGTGGAAAGCCTAGTCCTGGTTGGTCCATACACGTTGAGCGATCGTGGAGGTTTTGATGGGTCAGGCATCTTAGCTTTCGCGCAAAGATGCATTCAAGGAATTCCTGATCAGCAGGAGAACATGGAACCAAAGCTGCCTCAATTTTGGCACCGGCTTCCCAATCTGCGCAGTTTTCGGATGCTGTTGAAGGTTGCTAATGGGTTTTCAAAGGAGCACGTTGGGGTGGTATGCTTAACTGCCATTTGCCTCACTCCATTCCAGACATACAGCAACTTGGAAGGTGGCATTCTTCATCGATTTTTCCTTCACTGTCACATCATGAGTAACGCCAGTGAAGATGATGGTGAGGTGGATAGGCGATGGAGATTCGTGAGGGGGATTTTGCGTAATATTGCAGTAGCCATGGGCTGCATTTACCAATACCCAGCTTGTAGTAGTACAGTGGGCGTTGCGCAAGTCATGTATGAGCAGGGTGATCCTAGTGAAGAGATCGATCGAGTGGAGATGAAGCAGGTTTACGCTCATGGAAATGTGGTGCTTGAAATAACAGCCAGTGGCGAAGATCGATTCCAAGAGTGGACGACGATCAGTTTTAAGTAGCGTATAATATCCACTGTATGTTTGAAGGCTTCGGTTTCTTCTTGACTTTTGATTCAGGTCGGGTATGTACCTACCTACAAAATAATAAAGAGTGTCATCGACCGTTTCCACTTGTGTTCATGTGCGCTTTTGAAAGTACAGTAAAAGACTGGACAACGGATGCTTGTTTCTGTATGATATGAAGAGCTTGCGTGCTTGCTTGTAATCGACTGTGGCTCGATTTATCTTGTTTGCGTGCCTGCTACAATGTGTGTACGCTTTAGAGAGACATTGTGTTACTTATGTTGTTGTTTCAGCTTTTCCAATCAAGCTCCGTCGAGATAATGGCAGCGGCTTCAACCTTGAATGTGCTGCCACTGGAGGTGCAGCAGTACATCTTTGCCTTTGTCAATGAGCCTAAGAACATTGGGAGAATGGAGTTGGTCTGCCAAGACTGGAGACAGAGGCGTCCGTGGCTGAACTTGACAACTCTGCAACTGCACGTGGAAAGATCTTGGATCATTTTTCACAATCAGAAGGAAGGAGAGTCACGATACAGGTGGAAGATCTTAATTTTGGACTTGAACGCCATCTCCAGGCTAATCGTCCAGGCTAATCGTGAAGATGCTGAAAGAAGCGGAGAACTTGCGCCATTTTGGCCTGAAGATCAACTTCACAAGCGACTTGGAGCAGAAGCTTTGTGACCAGTTAGACAAGGCTGTGGAGGGGCAGGAATTGGGATCTAGATTACTGGAGAGCGTCGCATTGCTAGTGCCACATGCGAGCAGAACTGTAACAGAGTTGGAAGCGGAAAAAAGAGCGGTGAGGGAGCATCGAGCGTCGACGTATTTCAAAGGCAGGCGGGTACGCTATGATGATAGGGGAAAGAGGCATGCGACAAGAAGCACGTCGCTGCGAGAGGCATATCAGGCAATGGAACGCGTTGCAAACTTGGAAAGAAGCTTGGATGAGAGGGATGAACGCAAAAAACTGGAGGAATTATGTACACCGAGGTGGCTTCTGTGGTTGCTGAGAGAGCAGGTCAGTCTTCGCCATCTCCAGGTGTCTGGTCGATTCGCTGCTGCAAGTAAGATCCTTGGATGTCTGCAGCAAGCGAAAAGCTCCGTGTCTTCTGCTCCGTTGCTCAATCTGATTGGAAGCTCGTATTTGCTTTGGAGCGGTTTTTATACCACTCCCGGTTACTTGCAGAAAAATCCAGATGGATGGTACATGTGGCCTATGCTGGAGCGAGTCGTGCTTCAAGGCTTCTCAAAGTTCAGACCCGTTGTGCAGTTGTCTTTGCTGTTGGGCTATTTTATCATCTGGTACAAACTGCCAAATGTACAAGCTTTTCAACCGATCCTGGCGTTTTACGAGTTCGATTTTTGGACTTTCATGGCAGAAGTGTGCGTGGCTGTGTTGGAATACTACAACGATCCGGCTCAGGAGCAGCAGATTGTTATTCATCTGAAGATAGAAGACAATCAGTACTACGGGCAGTCATGGGAAGTTGTGAGAGATGGATTGCAAGAGGTTGCAGAGAAGATGCTGTCGGGTGGCTATGGTGCAGTGTTCAATTCGGTTCCTTCAGTGGGAGATGCATCTTCGCCTGGTCGAGAGGAGATGGAGCTGAAGTTTGAAGCTGCAAATACCAAGGTGGAAGTGACAGCGAGTACCGAAGATAAGCACTTCCTATGATGAGGCATCTGATGGCGGAATAGCTTTTGCTGTTTTGCGTTTATTGACCAGTTGTGCTAACACTTGAGCGTGGTGGTGAGGTGGCATAGTGAACATTTCGGAGGGTCATTTCGCGACCTTCCAAAAGTCTTAGCACAATCAGTCAATGGAACGGCATTGCCAGTTGTGTAGGATCGAATAATTCAGCAAAGAAGTGGACAACGTAGGCTATCTGTTATTATGTATGACTATTATACCTGTGTGCTGGCTTAGAAGATTCCACTGGTGTCAGGGTAAAAATTTGGGTAACTTTACCCGGGTTACCCAGCCTGTTTTGGACCGGGTAAATTAACCTAACTTTACCCAGAAAAAAATATTTGCCAGGTAAAATTACCCAGCTCTTACCTAACCTGGCCACTCATGAAGGTTTACCCAGGTGATTTGAAAAACTGCGGGTTAGTACTGCCAGTACTTACCCGGGTAACATTGTCATACCTACCCAGTATTTACCTGGGTAAATTTACCCGGGTTAGCAAAGTGTGGGGTACACTACACATACATTGTGGTGTTTTCCGCGCATTCTTTGTATTAAATTGTCGCACCTGATTGATGTTGGATTATCGCTTTTCTCTTGAATTGAATTGATTGATAAACATGGCATTGTAACTTTTGCCACATTCGCTCGCTCGTTCGCTTTTACTTTGATAATCCAGGCAAAACAAGTCTAACCCATTTACAGGAATGACGATAAAACGTAATCACCACGAGTATGCTTGGACCTGTGCCTGTACATACATATACGTATATTGCATACAATACCTGAAACTGCGCCATAATCCTTCTATTGCATTACAACAAAAAATAGTACAGTATTATTAATTATTGGTGTGTGCTTCATCTTCTCGTTTTCTTCTTATGTCCTCTCATCCCTCCACATACTCTGCCTCTCCCTGGAATATTGAGAATGGTCGCCGGTTTTGAAAGAATCGGAATGTGAAGGCCCAAAGCTCCTGCCACCTGCTCCACCTCCACAAACAAAGCTCGATCTTCAAGTGCACGACGAAAATCCGCCAACCGTGGTAAGTGCGGCACCAACTCCCCATCCTCCTCCTTCAGAAACAGCCGAGATGGAAGAAGGTTCCAGACTGAAACGGCATGCTCCAGCGTAGTTTTCATCACGCGTTGCCGTGATCCAGAATCATCTGGAAGGCTTTCGCCCACCTGCAGCTGTAGACGATGCAGTGCTGGGCGAGGAAAGCGGGGAGGCCGCCTAAGCTGGCGGCCGGTCGACTCGACAGGTCCTGCCTCATTCAGCACTCCAGTAGGCAGATGGCGAAGGTTGAGTACGTACTTGTAGAGGAGCAGCATCTGACGAAGAAACGCCAGCTCAACCAGACTTTTCCATTGGAGTCGATCAAGAAGCGCATCATACCCAATGTTCCAGCTGTTCAGAAACAGCTTCGCCGCAAATTTTTGGACACGCTCCAGTTGAATCCAGTGTTTTTGATGAAGTGGGCATGCCACTGGGAAAGCATGCAGCATGATTGGCAAGATAGTAGATTTGTACAGTTGGGCAAAAGCTGATGGTTGATGTTTGCCTATCATCTCCCAAAGTGCACCCACTGCCCGCTTGCTCCTTGTAGCGACGTAGTCCGCATGAGCTCCGAATGACAACTTCCGATCGATCATCACACCCAAGTACTTGAGATGCTCTGTCTGTTGCAACTCCACACCAGCAACAAACAAAGGCACAGACAGAGCGGGTGTTTGAGAAGCTAAAGAGCACAAAATGTACTGAGATTTCGCTCCGTTGATTGACAGATGAAGTCTGCTGTACTCTGCAATAATCTGGTCCACATCGCTCTGCAGCTCTTTCTCATCCGATTGTGAAAGGATAGGTTTGACTAGAAGAAGATCGTCTGCATATCCAATGAGATGACAGTTTTGCGACAAGGGTAGTTGAAGCACTGAAGCTATGTATGCGTTGAAGATGTGGGGGGCCAATATGGAGCCCTGCGGGACTCCAGACAGAACTGGCAGATAATCCGAACTAGCAGATCCCACCTGAACAGCCTGTGATCGAGCTCGGAGATAAGAAAGCACCAGCGAACCTAGATTGTCATCCAAACCATACCGTTGCTGTAACTCTGACAGGAGAAGGTGGAAAGGAACTTGATCGAATGCCTTGCGTATATCCAGGCTCACCAATGCAACCTTTGTAGCCCCAGTACATTTACATTTATGTATGTATGTATGTACTGTGTACTGTACGGTCTGTACTGTACTGTACTTTACGTACTTATGTACTGGCAGTATTTACCCGGGTAACCCGCTGAATTTGAGTTTACCTAACCCAGCTGAGCACTGAGCGGGTTAGGTTACCCAACCTAACCTGGCAATTGACCACATCGGGTAATTTTTACCTAACCTAACCCAACTTTTCACTAAGCCAAGTTGACACCAGTGGAAGATTCTTGGTTTCTTCTGGATTTAAAGTCGCACAAGAAATTTCATGAACCAGTGTAATTTTTTCTCAGCCAATAAAAAACGTAGAGCACAGCGCTCAAACTTCTACGGCTAACTTTAGCTTGCCGTTCCAATAAAAAAAACCGTTTGTCTCCAGCGGCTCTCAGTGTCGAGATCTCGCCAAATTTCTTCAGTACTAAAATCGCCAAATCGGGCGTGGACCATTGGGCAATTCTAAACCTCGCAAACTCCCGAAAAATCAAAATGGCAGAAATAAGCATTCGTGATGAAGACGATGAAAATGCGCATCGGGCGTACAGGGTCGTAGGGTGTCGTGGTTTGCGTGGTTTAGCGTCTGCCAAAAGGTGACACGATTTCAGTGCTGAAGGAATTTGGCGAGATCTCGACACTGAGAGCCGCTGGAGACAAACGGTTTTTTTTATTGGAACGGCGAGCTAAAGTTAGCCGTAGAAGTTTGACCGCTGTGCTCTACGTCTTTTATTGGCTGAGAAAAAATTACACTGGTTCATGAAATTTCTTGTGCGACTATAGTTTATTATGCTTTGTGGTTTCACACGCGTTACATACTTTCGAAGTCTCAGCACAATCAGTCAATGTAACGGTGCGTTGCCAGTTGTGTAGATCGAGTCATGAAGCGGGCAACGTACCTGTACGGGCTTCGCAGTTTCTTTTTTATATTCAGTCTGTTATGCTGGTGGATTCACATTACTGTCCGTTCGTGCGTTCGTGTTTGAAAATAAACTTTGTTTGGAAATGCGCCAAATTTTTGTGTTGCAAAAACTCGTTTGACGCTTCGAGTTACAATACTTGTCAGATATTGGCTTATGCAGGTGCCTACCATGTGTACGTATTAGCATTCAAGGGAAATATTCGATGCATTTTGACTTTTTCAGGGTAGTGGGGAGATTCAGATTAGGCACTGAAGCTGGCAAAATGGCAGCAGCTGTAATATCTTCCGCTCCTGTTTTTCCGTACTGGCATGAGTTGCCAAAACTAGTCAAGGAGCGTGTCTTTTCCTTCGTCAACGAACCCGTGGCAGAATCTGACAAGTTTCCTGGCCAAAATTGACGCATTGGGCATCAGCTTTCAAAGTACGAAGAAACGCCACATTCTGAAGTTTCCCAGAAAAGAAGAGATGCTTGGTGGCGTGTCTACGGTGTATTTCGAATCCATAGCGGAAGGTACGAGAAGTGTGGTGCTCAAAGTTTTGAAAGAAGCAGTGAATCTGATGAACTTTGGAATGTTCCTCCAACTCGACGGTGGTCCAAGGGAAGGGATGGCACAAGAGGTTGTGGCCGACATTTTCAGCCAACTCAAGGCGCAATTGAGAAGCGAAGATGTGGTAGTGAGAAGCTTGGAGAGTTTCACTTTTCACTGCAGCAGCAGCGAGACGCCGAAGTTTCGGGCAATTCGTGATGAGAAGATCGACTTGAATGACTCGTTTGACAATCTCAACTGGTACTTGGACGTGGGCTGGTTCGTGCGTGTGCTGAAGCTGCAAACGAACTTGCGTCATCTCCGTTTGACAGGCGGTTATGCAACGGCCGATCTGCAGTGTCTGCAGCTGGTCAGAAATGCAGCTGTGATGCCTCCGCTCCATCTAATTTTGGGTGCGGAAGAGTTCGCGTGGCCGTTTTTCCGCGAAGTCAGCGATTCGGACGATGACGAAGATGAGTATGGCGCAGTGCTGCAGAATAATACAGACACACGAGCTTTCTCTCCCCTTCCCATGGTGGAAAGCCTTGTCCTTGTTGGCCCATACATGCTGAAGGATAGGCCACATATTGATGGGTCAGGCGTCTTAGCTTTCGCGGAAAGATGCTTTCGAGGAAATCCTGAACAGAAGAAGAACGTGGAACCAAAGCTGCCTCAATTTTGGCACCGGCTTCCCAATCTGCGCAGTTTTCGGATGCTGGTGAAGGTTGCTGATGGTTTTGCTGACTGGGACGAAGACGAAGAATGGGACATTGGCGTGTTTTTGGGGACGCGCGCAGACGCCGTCCCCATTCAAGATAGCGGTGAGGAAAAAAGTTTATCACAGTCAACCGGAATGTCTGTCTGTCGGTCGGTCGGTCGGTCTTTTTCTAAGTATGCAATGAAGGATGTGTATCAAATCAACCCAAAGCCGCATTCTCCATTCCAGAATATCTAGCTGTGTACAAGATCTTTCATGCGACGGTGTTGTGTTGAAAAGCTTTTGCCTTGCCGCGCGTTTTTCTATTCAGTAAATGACGTGATCAAAGTCATAGGTTGCGGTATTGTCCTTTTCGTATTACTCAATTTGTGAAAAGTAATCTGTTCTGACCACACTGTGTTTAGCATCCAGTCACGCCTTTATTATGATCCGAGTGCATATACACTGAAGATACGTACAACTGTTGTGTATACAAATCAGCCCAATAGGCGCACGCTATTATAAAGCTAGCTATAGTCGCACAAGAAATTTCATGAACCAGTGTAATTTTTTCTCAGCCAATAAAAGACGTAGAGCACAGCGGTCAAACTTCTATGGCTAACTTTAGCTCGCCGTTCCAATAAAAAAAACCGTTTGTCTCCAGCGGCTCTCAGTGTCGAGATCTCGCCAAATTCCTTCAGCACTGAAATCGTGTCACCTTTTGGCAGACGCTAAACCACGCAAACCACGACACCCTACGACCCTGTACGCCCGATGCGCATTTTCATCGTCTTCATCACGTATGCTTATTTCTGCCATTTTGATTTTTCGGGAGTTTGCGAGGTTTAGAATTGCCCAATGGTCCACGCCCGATTTGGCGATTTTAGTACTGAAGAAATTTGGCGAGATCTCGACACTGAGAGCCGCTGGAGACAAACGGTTTTTTTATTGGAACGGCAAGCTAAAGTTAGCTGTAGAAGTTTGACCACTGTGCTCTATGTCTTTTATTGGCTGAGAAAAAATTACACTGGTTCATGAAATTTCTTGTGCGACTTTAGTCCTGTAAGCCGATTTCTTGGCGCGCACTTTTTTATTCACTAATGTCGCGGAAGAATATGATATTCGCGAGTTGTTCATTTCATACTTGCACGTCTGCTAGCTATGTAGTACGTACGCATCATACAGGCTTCCTATGCTTATTCCTACTATTATGCTGTGCTACGCACGTAGGTGCTCCCTAGTAATACGGCGAGCCCGCGGCGCCACCATCGTTGCATGCAGACGAAGAAAAGAAGACACGAATATTTTTTATACAGTACTTGTCACAAATAGGGGTAAAAACTTTGTCCAAGGCGACAAATTGCGTCAAATATTTGTAAGATTTGTCCTATTTTCTATGGCTCATTTGACAGGAATTTGTCGAAAAATTTGTAGCTGATTTGTCGTTTACAAATCTTTGTCAGTCATTTGTCCCCGACTTTGTCGCAGCTTGCGATAATTTGTCATCATTTGTCAGCAAAAATTTGTCGAAGCATTTGTCGAATTTGTCCAGTGCCAAAAGGCGAACCCAAGCAAGGGTAGAAAAAGATTTATGACCACCGCTGGTCAGTCGCCTCGCTCCGCCGCCTCTTTACTTAATCCTTGCCTCCCTTCCCTTCCCTCTTCCCATCCCAGGCCGCACTCATAGTCATTTTCTGTGCCCAGCCCAATGACCTTGTTTACTTTCTTTTCATCGCTGCATCAATTATTTTTCACGAATAGTTTATCCGCAAAATGTGGAAAACAAGAGCGACCATTTCTTGCGGGCAAGTACTGTACGTATGAAGGAACACAATCACGTCATACTACGAGTTGGGGTACAATAAGCAAAGCATAGTGTAGCTGTTGCAAGGTGTAACGTACACTACGTACGTACTACTACCTTATCTACCTATGTTCATCGTAAATAATACGGAGGCTACATATTACTTATGTACTACAATGTAGGCCTACGTGGCAGTCGATTATACGTAGTCCCTTATTCTCTTGCTACTGAACATTCTCATCATTTTCTTGCATAGCAGGGTTTTCGTCCTTGCAGTACTGTTGACGCCAGCTCGTAGAAACAGTGTTGAGCATGCTGGACGTAGCCTTCTTTTCATCTTCGCTAGACGCGAGCGGAATTCTGGCGAAGACAAGTTTAATGGCTGCTTGGACTTTCTCCTGATTCAGGTGGCCATAGGCAACTGTGCGCGTCTTTTTCCCAGCCCACCGATTTCCATCATTAGCAGGAAGAATGAGATGATGTTTCCGCTCTTCCGGCTTGAATATCGCCTCCAGAATCCCTTTGAGTAGCCTGTACATAATGCGCAAACTTATGAAGTCAATGCAAAATATGTTTACTTATTTTATACATACATACAAAACGTACCGTTACCGTACGTTATGTATGTACGTATGTCCAAAATTTATGGAAATTTTTGCCTGATCTTTTGCATGCATAATAAAAATTTGTTTACCGAGTTCTTTTTCCGTCTGCTTTCCTGACCAAGTCCACAACTGCTGCTTCCTCTAAGAGCGCTGGCGTGTCTCCTCCAGCGTCCGTTGCATTCAGCAGGTCAGGCGTGATGTCCCCCCGACTGCTGTCCCTGCCATCACCGAACAGCATGTCGTCGTTCGATGGCGGTACCAGCGGCCGTGCTGTTGTTACTGTCGTCGTTCGATGTACCATTGGTTGGATTTGAAGCGCGGCCCTGATATCTAGAAAGCAATGAACACTACGCCATACTTTTGGAAAATAAAGTACACAACTACTCTTTAAGAAAATTTAGCCCTATTTATTCATCTGAGAGCAGACAGAGAAAAGTGAGGTACTTTATGTTGGCTTCATACCAAAACTGTTTTAGCTGAAAGTGCCTGCCTACGTAGCTTTTTGTAAAAAATTTTGATCGGACATGTAAAACAAATTATTTAGCTATTACTGTAAAGCTAGAAATTTTCGGACGTACCTAATTTTCGGACTTCGGACAGAGCAATCTCCGTCCGAAATTTAAGTTGTCCGAATTTTTATATGTACTAGGCCAACAGTATGTATTGTACTCACGTACGTACGTACATATGCATTTTGTGTGCATGTGCACACAGTAGAGGCTCAGTATATAGTACATACTGTACAGTAGTCGGTACACTACATTACAAGTACTATGTCACGACCACCGTGACCGAATTTCTGTTATGTAGGGCTATGCAGTATGCACTCATGTACTGTATGTATTTTGCACGCAGTACATTACGGTACAGTACATTACGTATGTACTATGTCACGACCACCCTTTGCCTTTGTATAAGCGCAACAGCCAGAGCATTTCGTCCGAAAATTAGGTTGTCCGAAACCAGTTACCCCCCTGCTGTCCGAAATTTAAGTCCGTCCGAAAATTTCTAGCTTTACAGTATTAATAGCTAATTATTATTATTAGCTAATAGCTATTAGTTATTAGCTAATAATTATTTAGAGTACTAATAATTATTAGCTAATTATTATTTAGAGTTTCCCTTTATCTACATTATGCGGTTCGAAATTTAAGTACAAACCTTGTAGAATTTTGGTTTGCTCCTGTGCTGCGACAGTCTGAGCTTCGATTGCGTCGGCGATTCGCTCCAATGCGCTGAGAATTTTGTCAGGAATGGCATCGGTAGAGCAAACAGGATGCTGTTTAGCCTGACAGCCAGCTGGCTCCTGATCTTCTGATCCTGCTGCAGCAGTGGATTGGAAGCTTCTTGTCTCCTCCTCCTGAGGGGTTCGAAGGATGTGGAGTTCTTTGTCGATGCCAGCTTTGTTCAGATGCACTTCATCCGCCGTTGAGAGAATGCCAGAAGTAATAGAGGCAGCGATGTTGACGAGGTCGGTTTCTGTATCTCCAGTAATAAGCGTTTTCTGCTGGGGATTCACTTTCGGCTCCACATTCTCATGCAGCAATCGCCCGCACACTTCAGCTCTACCTTCTATCTCAGCCCATTCCACATCATCTGTGACGGTTGAAACCCCAGCGCTGGGGCAGTCGACGAGCTGAATAGTCGCCCTGGAAGCCAAGTCGGTTCCATTCGCCTGGAAACAAGCACAAGCCATTTACGTAGAAATTCAAGTTACAATTTAACGCCAGACTACTGCTGTATTTTCATGTGGGTCTTTCTTTATTACTTCGTTGTATTGTGTTTTTCTCACAAAATTACAGTAATGAAGTAGCCTACTAATTACCTCTGCTATCTGCGGCTGATAAGCATCCTCATTGTTTTGACTTTGAGCCTGCTGCTCAGTCGTTTCCGGTTCCTCCTCGCCAGGAAACAATGTCTGTGCAGTCGCGTCCAGGTCCGCCGGTGAATTTCCAAGTGCGGCTATTTCTGCTGCAAACTCTTCAGTACTACCGTCACTTTGCTTCCAGGGGTAGGAGAACTGAACGCCTATTTCAACTGTTGAAACCAGGGGGGCAAAAGTTTTGGTTTCCACTCTGCTCCACTCCTTGTTCCCGGCGAATTTTAGAATAGCATATCTTGGCAAGCTGACCTTGCTGCGACTTTTCGACATGACGGTGGCAACGCGAAAGCAAGAAGGGAAAACGCTGATAAAAGTCAAGGCACCGTTTTCTTTAGGAAAGGATCTTTAGGAAAGGGTAAAATTCTGTGATGCATGTGGTCCTATCTGAGCAACCTACTGTAAAATTCCTAAATTTTGGATAAATTTCTTCGCCTCTTTTCTTAGTTTGTAGACCAAATTTGTATCACCCAAGCTTAACTGACTACTATCATTCCTTTGGAATTTGGATACGACTTTATTTCGTACTCAAAGTAGTGACATGGACATCCAAAATCTAGACATCCAAAATTTTTTTGTTGTACAGTACGTAACTGAAGATCCTATGAAGCCACAGCCGGGCCAATGTTAGAGATAATTATGTTAATGACTAATCCGATTATTCCGTCCCAGCCCTGGCCAAACAATACCTCACAGGTGAGGATGGAAGAGAAGAAAGACCACAAAGAACGTTGCGCGACAAACAGGCGAAAAAGCAAGAAAATGGCTGGTGCGCAGCCGTGAACCATGCATTGTGATGAGGATTATCGCATGACCCTGCAGTAATGCTCAATATTGTGAAAGGGATCTTGACAGCGCAAGGCAAAAGACACCCCGAACATCATTGCCGTCCCATTATGGCAATCGTTTGACACATGCATAGCACATCGTTTGACACATGCATAGCATACATTGTATACCAAAGGCGGCGCTAGACATGCGTATACCAAAGGCGGGCGGTGGATCAAAAAAGAATGGTGAACGCTTTTATCGGCTGTACATAGTACATAGGCACATAAATTATATGTGCGTGTACACGAAATGTTCTTGCAATACAGCACCAACTTCGCTACTGTAGGTAATGGTTGTAAAAAATACGCTTAATCCTTTCAGTAAAGGGTTGGCCCTCCCTTATTCTCAAGAACCTGCGGAATAACTTTGAACATATGCAATATGTATGCGCGACATTTTTTCACAGTCAAAGTACTCCAAAACTCCTTGATCACTGCAATCAACTCATCCTTTGTCTTTGGTTGCCTCTCTCTCTTGAAGAGCTTCAACTCATGCCACACTGCAAGGAGTAGAAATCGTTTACCCTGTGACGTACAGTACCTACGTACATACGTATGTACGTATGCTGTGAATACTATAATGTACAATAGAGGGCAAACAAAACATTGTGATTTTTCCTTCTTACCCGACTCAACGCCACTAAGATCTGGTGACTCAGGTGGCCAAAAGCCCTTCGTGTATCGAATATTGTTGTCCTTTATCCATTTCATGGTGTCGTGGCTCTTATGACAGGAGGCAGAATCGGCAATAAGTACGTAATCCCCATCCGGATAAGCCTCCTTGACAAATTTGGGAATCGAAGCTTGAAGGACCTTGCAGTAGTTTGCAGAGTCGACGTTTCCCTTTCGTTTATGAGGATCTGGCTGCTTTCTGTCCGGCAGCACAATTTGGAGAGGTACGGCACCATTCCAGCTGATTCCACCCCAAACCATCAGCTTGAAAGGAAATTTAGAGCGGGCGCGCAAGACTGCATACGGGCAGTCGACTCCATCTTCTAAGAAAACTTTTTGCCGATAGCCGCCTGGTCCCAAGGTGACCCATGATTCATCCGTAAAAATGTACTTCGTCATAACATTTTTGTAGTCGCCCAAAACTTTCTTGCAGAATAAGACCCGTTTCAGCTTGTTCTGCTCCTTCACCACCTGTAGTGGAACAGTTCTGTGTACACATAGGTGTACGTAGGACGTACGCTATATTGTACCCACCCACTACATTTATTTGTGGCATGCAGCTGAAACAATCA